>CAUVYM010000391.1:0-7500 GCA_963556165.1 Tipula helvola
GAAACAAAAGATTTGACATACATAATTGCGACCTAACATAATATTCCTGTAGTCAACGACCATACCATGTTTACGTACCGGTTCTCGTCCGATCACCGAAGTCAAACAACATTGGGCATAGTTAGTACTTAGATGGTTGACTGCTTGGGAACACTATGTGTTGTTGGTATTTTTCATTTAAATCCGATGGTTTCAATTTTTATGTTGTGCTCTTTACTTTAACATGAAAATCACAAAGCGAGAACAAAAATTTGGATTATAAAAAAAAAATGTTTTTATTTTTATGATAAAAATAATTTGTATTAGATTTATTAACACATTTAATAAATTCATATGGTTAATTATAAGCAAATCGATAAATAAATAATGAATTTTGAATTTTTCAAAAAAAAAAAATCCGATGGTTTCATGATAAAAATAATTATGTATTAGATTTATTAACACATTTAATAAATTCATGTGGTTAATTATAAGCAAATCGATAATAAATAATGAATTTTGAATTTTTCAAAAAAAAAAAAAAATCCGATGGTTTCATTTTTATGTTGTGCTTACTTTAACATGAAAATCACAAAGCGAGAACAAAAATTTGGATTATAAAAAAAAAAAAATTTATTTTTTATGATAAAAATAATTTTGTATTAGATTTATTAACACATTTAATAAATTCATGTGGTTAATTATAAGCAAATCGATAAATAAATAGTGAATTTTGAATTTTTCAAAAAAAAAAAAAATCCGATGGTTTCATTTTTTATGTTGTGCTCTTTACTTTAACATGAAAATCACAAAGCGAGAACAAAAATTTGGATTATAAAAAAAAAAATTTTTTATTTTTTATGATAAAAATAATTTTGTATTTGATTTATTAACACATTTAATAAATTCATGTGGTTAATTATAAGCAAATCGATAAATAAATAATGAATTTTGAATTTTTCAAAAAAAAAAAAATCCGATGGTTTCATTTTTTATGTTGTGCTCTTTACTTTAACATGAAAATCACAAAGCGAGAACAAAAATTTGGATTATAAAAAAAAAAAAATTTTATTTTTTATGATAAAAATAATTTTGTATTAGATTTATTAACACATTTAATAAATTCATGTGGTTAATTATAAGCAAATCGATAAATAAATAATGAATTTTGAATTTTTCAAAAAAAAAAAAAATCCGATGGTATCATTTTTTATGTTGTGCTCTTTACTTTAACATGAAAATCACAAAGCGAGAACAAAAATTTGGATTATAAAAAAAAAAAATTTTATTTTTATGATAAAAATAATTTTTTATTAGATTTATTAAACACATTTAATAAATTCATGTGGTTAATTATAAGCAAATCGATAAATAAATAATGAATTTTGAATTTTTGAAAAAAAAAAAAAATCCGATGGTTTCATTTTTTATGTTGTGCTCTTTACTTTAACATGAAAATCACAAAGCGAGAACAAAATTTGGATTATAAAAAAAAAAAAATATTTTTTATGATAAAAATAATTATGTATTAGATTTATTAACACATTAATAAATTCATGTGGTTAATTATAAGCAAATTTACTTTAACATGAAAATCACAAGCGAGAACAAAAATTTGGATTATAAAAAAAAAAAAAAATTATTTTTTTATGATAAAAATAATTTTTTATTAGATTTATTAACACATTTAATAAATTCATGTGGTTAATTATAAGCAAATCGATAAATAAATAATGAATTTTGAATTTTTGAAAAAAAAAAAATCCGATGGTTTCATTTTTTATGTTGTGCTCTTTACTTTAACATGAAAATTACAAAGCGAGAACAAAAATTTGGATTATAAAAAAAAAAAATTTTATTTTTTATGATAAAAATAATTATGTATTAGATTTATTAACACATTTAATAAATTCATGTGGTTAATTATAAGCAAATCGATAAATAAATAATGAATTTTGAATTTTTGAAAAAAAAAAAATCCGATGGTTTCATTTTTTATGTTGTGCTCTTTACTTTAACATGAAAATCACAAAGCGAGAACAAAAATTTGGATTATAAAAAAAAAAAATTTTATTTTTTATGATAAAAATAATTTTTTATTAGATTTATTAACACATTTAATAAATTCATGTGGTTAATTATAAGCAAATTACGTGATAAATGATAAAAATAATTTTTTATTAGATTTATTAACACATTTAATAAATTCATGTGGTTAATTATAAGCAAATCGATAAATAAATAATGAATTTTGAATTTTTGAAAAAAAAAAAAAAATCCGATGGTTTCATTTTTTATGTTGTGCTCTTTACTTTAACATGAAAATCACAAAGCGAGAACAAAAATTTGGATTATAAAAAAAAAAAAATTTATTTTTTATGATAAAAATAATTTTGTATTAGATTTATTAACACATTTAATAAATTCATGTGGTTAATTATAAGCAAATCGATAATAAATAATGAATTTTGAATTTTTGAAAAAAAAAAAAAAATTCGATGGTTTCATTTTTTATGTTGTGCTCTTTACTTTAACATGAAAATAACAAAGCGAGAACAAAAATTTGGATTATAAAAAAAAAAAATTTTATTTTTTATGATAAAAATAATTATGTATTAGATTTATTAACACATTTAATAAATTCATGTGGTTAATTATAAGCAAATTTACTTTAACATGAAAATCACAAAGCGAGAACAAAAATTTGGATTACAAAAAAAAAAAAAAATTTATTTTTTATGATAAAAATAATTTTTTATTAGATTTATTAACACATTTAATAATTCATGTGGTTAATTATAAGCAAATTTACTTTAACATGAAAATCACAAAGCGAGAACAAAAATTTGGATTACAAAAAAAAAAAAAAATTTATTTTTTATGATAAAAATAATTTTTTATTAGATTTATTAACACATTTAATAAATTCATGTGGTTAATTATAAGCAAATCGATAAATAAATAATGAATTTTGAATTTTTGAAAAAAAAAAAAATCCGATGGTTTCATTTTTTATGTTGTGCTCTTTACTTTAACATGAAAATCACAAAGCGAGAACAAAAATTTGGATTATAAAAAAAAAAAATTTTTATTTTTTATGATAAAAATAATTATGTATTAGATTTATTAACACATTTAATAAATTCATGTGGTTAATTATAAGCAAATCGATAAATAAATAATGAATTTTGAATTTTTGAAAAAAAAAAAAAATCCGATGGTTTCATTTTTTTATGTTGTGCTCTTTACTTTAACATGAAAATCACAAAGCGAGAACAAAAATTTGGATTATAAAAAAAAAAAAATTTATTTTTTTATGATAAAAATAATTATGTATTAGATTTATTAACACATTTAATAAATTCATGTGGTTAATTATAAGCAAATTTACTTTACATGAAAATCACAAAGCGAGAACAAAAATTTGGATTACAAAAAAAAAAAAAAAATTTATTTTTTATGATAAAAATAATTTTTTATTAGATTTATTAACACATTTAATAATTCATGTGGTTAATTATAAGCAATCGATATAAATAATGAATTTTGAATTTTTGAAAAAAAAAAAAAATTCGATGGTTTCATTTTTTATGTTGTGCTCTTTACTTTAACATGAAAATAACAAAGCGAGAACAAAAATTTGGATTATAAAAAAAAAAAATTTTATTTTTTATGATAAAAATAATTATGTATTAGATTTATTAACACATTTAATAAATTCATGTGGTTAATTATAAGCAAATTTACTTTAACATGAAAATCACAAGCGAGAACAAAAATTTGGATTACAAAAAAAAAAAAAAATTTATTTTTTATGATAAAAATAATTTTTTATTAGATTTATTAACACATTTATAAATTCATGTGGTTAATTATAAGCAAATTTACTTTAACATGAAAATCACAAAGCGAGAACAAAAATTTGGATTACAAAAAAAAAAAAAATTTATTTTTTATGATAAAAATAATTTTTTATTAGATTTATTAACACATTTAATAAATTCATGTGGTTAATTATAAGCAAATCGATAAATAAATAATGAATTTTGAATTTTTGAAAAAAAAAAAATCCGATGGTTTCATTTTTTATGTTGTGCTCTTTACTTTAACATGAAAATCACAAAGCGAGAACAAAAATTTGGATTATAAAAAAAAAAATTTTTATTTTTATGATAAAAATAATTATGTATTAGATTTATTAACACATTTAATAAATTCATGTGGTTAATTATAAGCAAATCGATAAATAAATAATGAATTTTGAATTTTGAAAAAAAAAAAAAAATCCGATGGTTTCATTTTTTATGTTGTGCTCTTTACTTTAACATGAAAATCACAAAGCGAGAACAAAAATTGGATTATAAAAAAAAAAAATTTATTTTTTATGATAAAAATAATTATGTATTAGATTTATTAACACATTTAATAAATTCATGTGGTTAATTATAAGCAAATTTACTTTAACATGAAAATCCAAAGCGAGAACAAAAATTTGGATTACAAAAAAAAAAAAATTTATTTTTATGATAAAAATAATTTTTTATTAGATTTATTAACACATTTAATAAATTCATGTGGGTTAATTATAAGCAAATCGATATAAATAATGAATTTTGAATTTTTGAAAAAAAAAAAAAATTCGATGGTTTCATTTTTTATGTTGTGCTCTTTACTTTAACATGAAAATAACAAAGCGAGAACAAAAATTTGGATTATAAAAAAAAAAAAATTTTATTTTTTATGATAAAAAATAATTATGTATTAGATTTATTAACACATTTAATAAATTCATGTGGTTAATTATAAGCAAATTTACTTTAACATGAAAATCACAAAGCGAGAACAAAAATTTGGATTACAAAAAAAAAAAAAAATTTATTTTTTATGATAAAAATAATTTTTTATTAGATTTATTAACACATTTAATAAATTCATGTGGTTAATTATAAGCAAATTTACTTTAACATGAAAATCACAAAGCGAGAACAAAAATTTGGATTACAAAAAAAAAAAAAAAATTTATTTTTTATGATAAAAATAATTTTTTATTAGATTTATTAACACATTTAATAAATTCATGTGGTTAATTATAAGCAAATCGATAAATAAATAATGAATTTTGAATTTTTGAAAAAAAAAAAATCCGATGGTTTCATTTTTTATGTTGTGCTCTTTACTTAACCATGAAAATCACAAAGCGAGAACAAAATTTGGATTATAAAAAAAAAAAATTTTATTTTTTATGATAAAAATAATTATGTATTAGATTTATTAACACATTTAATAAATTCATGTGGTTAATTATAAGCAAATCGATAAATAAATAATGAATTTTGAATTTTTGAAAAAAAAAAAAAAATCCGATGGTTTCATTTTTTATGTTGTGCTCTTTACTTTAACATGAAAATCACAAAGCGAGAACAAAAATTTGGATTATAAAAAAAAAAAATTTATTTTTTATGATAAAAATAATTATGTATTAGATTTATTAACACATTTAATAAATTCATGTGGTTAATTATAAGCAAATTTACTTTAACATGAAAATCACAAAGCGAGAACAAAAATTTGGATTACAAAAAAAAAAAAAAAATTTATTTTTTATGATAAAAATAATTTTTTATTAGATTTATTAACACATTTAATAAATTCATGTGGTTAATTATAAGCAAATTACGTTGATAAATGATAAAAATAATTTTTTATTAGATTTATTAACACATTTAATAAATTCATGTGGTTAATTATAAGCAAATCGATAAATAAATAATGAATTTTGAATTTTTGAAAAAAAAAAAAAAATCCGATGGTTTCATTTTTTATGTTGTGCTCTTTACTTTAACATGAAAATCACAAAGCGAGAACAAAAATTTGGATTATAAAAAAAAAAAAATTTATTTTTTATGATAAAAATAATTATGTATTAGATTTATTAACACATTTAATAAATTCATGTGGTTAATTATAAGCAAATTTACTTTAACATGAAAATCACAAAGCGAGAACAAAAATTTGGATTACAAAAAAAAAAAAAAATTTATTTTTTATGATAAAAATAATTTTTTATTAGATTTATTAACACATTTAATAAATTCATGTGGTTAATTATAAGCAAATCGATAAATAAATAATGAATTTTGAATTTTTGAAAAAAAAAAAATCCGATGGTTTCATTTTTTTTATGTTGTGCTCTTTACTTTAACATGAAAATCACAAAGCGAGAACAAAAATTTGGATTATAAAAAAAAAAAATTTTATTTTTATGATAAAAATAATTATGTATTAGATTTATTAACACATTTAATAAATTCATGTGGTTAATTATAAGCAAATCGATAAATAAATAATGAATTTTGAATTTTTGAAAAAAAAAAAATCCGATGGTTTCATTTTTTATGTTGTGCTCTTTACTTTAACATGAAAATCACAAGCGAGAACAAAAATTTGGATTATAAAAAAAAAAAAATTATTTTTTATGATAAAAATAATTATGTATTAGATTTATTAACACATTTAATAAATTCATGTGGTTAATTATAAGCAAATCGATAATAAATAATGAATTTTGAATTTTTCAAAAAAAAAAAAAAATCCGATGGATTCATTTTTTATGTTAAGAGATCATTTATGAATATAAAGCCAAATTGTAAACGACATAGTTACGGGTGGAGTAGTGTGAATAGGGAATATCAGCCATCATACTGATACCTAAAACATGCTTTTAATCATAGATTGGTCGTATAAATAATAATAATGTTAAATGTAATATACGATCTTATTATGTTCACATATAAGTCAAAGTTGTATATAAAATGTAACATGTTTGAAATGAAACAAAAGATATTGACATACATAATTGCGACCTAACATAATAATATTCCTGTAGTCAACGACCATACCATGTTTACGTACCGGTTCTCGTCCGATCACCGAAGTCAAACAACATTGGGCATAGTTAGTACTTAGATGGTTGACTGCTTGGGAACACTATGTGTTGTTGGTATTTTTTCCATTTAAATCCGATGGTTTCATTTTTTATGTTGTGCTCTTTACTTTAACATGAAAATCACAAAGCGAGAACAAAAATTTGGATTATAAAAAAAAATGTTTTTTATTTTTTATGATAAAAATAATTTTGTATTAGATTTATTAACACATTTAATTTTATCTATTTTATAATATATTTATCTATAAATAATGAATTTTGAATTTTTCAAAAAAAAAAAAAATCCGATGGTTTCATTTTTTATGTTGTGCTCTTTACTTTAACATGAAAATCACAAAGCGAGAACAAAAATTTGGATTATAAAAAAAAAAATTTTTTATTTTTTATGATAAAAATAATTATGTATTAGATTTATTAACACATTAATAAATTCATGTGGTTAATTATAAGCAAATCGATAATAAATAATGAATTTTGAATTTTTGAAAAAAAAAAAAAATTCGATGGTTTCATTTTTTATGTTGTGCTCTTTACTTTAACATGAAAATAACAAAGCGAGAACAAAAATTTGGATT
>CAUVYM010000391.1:17500-22500 GCA_963556165.1 Tipula helvola
TAACACATTTAATAAATTCATGTGGTTAATTATAAGCAAATTACGTTGATAAATGATAAAAATAATTTTTTATTAGATTTATTAACACATTTAATAAATTCATGTGGTTAATTATAAGCAAATCGATAAATAAATAATGAATTTTGAATTTTTGAAAAAAAAAAAAAAATCCGATGGTTTCATTTTTTATGTTGTGCTCTTTACTTTAACATGAAAATCACAAAGCGAGAACAAAAATTTGGATTATAAAAAAAAAAAAATTTATTTTTTATGATAAAAATAATTTTGTATTAGATTTATTAACACATTTAATAAATTCATGTGGTTAATTATAAGCAAATCGATAATAAATAATGAATTTTGAATTTTTGAAAAAAAAAAAAAATTCGATGGTTTCATTTTTTATGTTGTGCTCTTTACTTTAACATGAAAATAACAAAGCGAGAACAAAAATTTGGATTATAAAAAAAAAAAATTTTATTTTTTATGATAAAAATAATTATGTATTAGATTTATTAACACATTTAATAAATTCATGTGGTTAATTATAAGCAAATTTACTTTAACATGAAAATCACAAAGCGAGAACAAAAATTTGGATTACAAAAAAAAAAAAAAATTTATTTTTTATGATAAAAATAATTTTTTATTAGATTTATTAACACATTTAATAAATTCATGTGGTTAATTATAAGCAAATTTACTTTAACATGAAAATCACAAAGCGAGAACAAAAATTTGGATTACAAAAAAAAAAAAAAATTTATTTTTTATGATAAAAATAATTTTTTATTAGATTTATTAACACATTTAATAAATTCATGTGGTTAATTATAAGCAAATCGATAAATAAATAATGAATTTTGAATTTTTGAAAAAAAAAAAATCCGATGGTTTCATTTTTTATGTTGTGCTCTTTACTTTAACATGAAAATCACAAAGCGAGAACAAAAATTTGGATTATAAAAAAAAAAATTTTTATTTTTTATGATAAAAATAATTATGTATTAGATTTATTAACACATTTAATAAATTCATGTGGTTAATTATAAGCAAATCGATAAATAAATAATGAATTTTGAATTTTTGAAAAAAAAAAAAAAATCCGATGGTTTCATTTTTTATGTTGTGCTCTTTACTTTAACATGAAAATCACAAAGCGAGAACAAAAATTTGGATTATAAAAAAAAAAAAATTTATTTTTTATGATAAAAATAATTATGTATTAGATTTATTAACACATTTAATAAATTCATGTGGTTAATTATAAGCAAATTTACTTTAACATGAAAATCACAAAGCGAGAACAAAAATTTGGATTACAAAAAAAAAAAAAAATTTATTTTTTATGATAAAAATAATTTTTTATTAGATTTATTAACACATTTAATAAATTCATGTGGTTAATTATAAGCAAATCGATAATAAATAATGAATTTTGAATTTTTGAAAAAAAAAAAAAATTCGATGGTTTCATTTTTTATGTTGTGCTCTTTACTTTAACATGAAAATAACAAAGCGAGAACAAAAATTTGGATTATAAAAAAAAAAAATTTTATTTTTTATGATAAAAATAATTATGTATTAGATTTATTAACACATTTAATAAATTCATGTGGTTAATTATAAGCAAATTTACTTTAACATGAAAATCACAAAGCGAGAACAAAAATTTGGATTACAAAAAAAAAAAAAAATTTATTTTTTATGATAAAAATAATTTTTTATTAGATTTATTAACACATTTAATAAATTCATGTGGTTAATTATAAGCAAATTTACTTTAACATGAAAATCACAAAGCGAGAACAAAAATTTGGATTACAAAAAAAAAAAAAAATTTATTTTTTATGATAAAAATAATTTTTTATTAGATTTATTAACACATTTAATAAATTCATGTGGTTAATTATAAGCAAATCGATAAATAAATAATGAATTTTGAATTTTTGAAAAAAAAAAAATCCGATGGTTTCATTTTTTATGTTGTGCTCTTTACTTTAACATGAAAATCACAAAGCGAGAACAAAAATTTGGATTATAAAAAAAAAAATTTTTATTTTTTATGATAAAAATAATTATGTATTAGATTTATTAACACATTTAATAAATTCATGTGGTTAATTATAAGCAAATCGATAAATAAATAATGAATTTTGAATTTTTGAAAAAAAAAAAAAATCCGATGGTTTCATTTTTTATGTTGTGCTCTTTACTTTAACATGAAAATCACAAAGCGAGAACAAAAATTTGGATTATAAAAAAAAAAAAATTTATTTTTTATGATAAAAATAATTATGTATTAGATTTATTAACACATTTAATAAATTCATGTGGTTAATTATAAGCAAATTTACTTTAACATGAAAATCACAAAGCGAGAACAAAAATTTGGATTACAAAAAAAAAAAAAATTTATTTTTTATGATAAAAATAATTTTTTATTAGATTTATTAACACATTTAATAAATTCATGTGGTTAATTATAAGCAAATCGATAATAAATAATGAATTTTGAATTTTTGAAAAAAAAAAAAAATTCGATGGTTTCATTTTTTATGTTGTGCTCTTTACTTTAACATGAAAATAACAAAGCGAGAACAAAAATTTGGATTATAAAAAAAAAAAATTTTATTTTTTATGATAAAAATAATTATGTATTAGATTTATTAACACATTTAATAAATTCATGTGGTTAATTATAAGCAAATTTACTTTAACATGAAAATCACAAAGCGAGAACAAAAATTTGGATTACAAAAAAAAAAAAAAATTTATTTTTTATGATAAAAATAATTTTTTATTAGATTTATTAACACATTTAATAAATTCATGTGGTTAATTATAAGCAAATTTACTTTAACATGAAAATCACAAAGCGAGAACAAAAATTTGGATTACAAAAAAAAAAAAAAATTTATTTTTTATGATAAAAATAATTTTTTATTAGATTTATTAACACATTTAATAAATTCATGTGGTTAATTATAAGCAAATCGATAAATAAATAATGAATTTTGAATTTTTGAAAAAAAAAAAATCCGATGGTTTCATTTTTTATGTTGTGCTCTTTACTTTAACATGAAAATCACAAAGCGAGAACAAAAATTTGGATTATAAAAAAAAAAATTTTTATTTTTTATGATAAAAATAATTATGTATTAGATTTATTAACACATTTAATAAATTCATGTGGTTAATTATAAGCAAATCGATAAATAAATAATGAATTTTGAATTTTTGAAAAAAAAAAAAAAATCCGATGGTTTCATTTTTTATGTTGTGCTCTTTACTTTAACATGAAAATCACAAAGCGAGAACAAAAATTTGGATTATAAAAAAAAAAAAATTTATTTTTTATGATAAAAATAATTATGTATTAGATTTATTAACACATTTAATAAATTCATGTGGTTAATTATAAGCAAATTTACTTTAACATGAAAATCACAAAGCGAGAACAAAAATTTGGATTACAAAAAAAAAAAAAAATTTATTTTTTATGATAAAAATAATTTTTTATTAGATTTATTAACACATTTAATAAATTCATGTGGTTAATTATAAGCAAATTACGTTGATAAATGATAAAAATAATTTTTTATTAGATTTATTAACACATTTAATAAATTCATGTGGTTAATTATAAGCAAATCGATAAATAAATAATGAATTTTGAATTTTTGAAAAAAAAAAAAAAATCCGATGGTTTCATTTTTTATGTTGTGCTCTTTACTTTAACATGAAAATCACAAAGCGAGAACAAAAATTTGGATTATAAAAAAAAAAAAATTTATTTTTTATGATAAAAATAATTATGTATTAGATTTATTAACACATTTAATAAATTCATGTGGTTAATTATAAGCAAATTTACTTTAACATGAAAATCACAAAGCGAGAACAAAAATTTGGATTACAAAAAAAAAAAAAAATTTATTTTTTATGATAAAAATAATTTTTTATTAGATTTATTAACACATTTAATAAATTCATGTGGTTAATTATAAGCAAATCGATAAATAAATAATGAATTTTGAATTTTTGAAAAAAAAAAAATCCGATGGTTTCATTTTTTATGTTGTGCTCTTTACTTTAACATGAAAATCACAAAGCGAGAACAAAAATTTGGATTATAAAAAAAAAAAATTTTATTTTTTATGATAAAAATAATTATGTATTAGATTTATTAACACATTTAATAAATTCATGTGGTTAATTATAAGCAAATCGATAAATAAATAATGAATTTTGAATTTTTGAAAAAAAAAAAATCCGATGGTTTCATTTTTTATGTTGTGCTCTTTACTTTAACATGAAAATCACAAAGCGAGAACAAAAATTTGGATTATAAAAAAAAAAAAATTATTTTTTATGATAAAAATAATTATGTATTAGATTTATTAACACATTTAATAAATTCATGTGGTTAATTATAAGCAAATCGATAATAAATAATGAATTTTGAATTTTTCAAAAAAAAAAAAAAATCCGATGGATTCATTTTTTATGTTAAGAGATCATTTATGAATATAAAGCCAAATTGTAAACGACATAGTTACGGGTGGAGTAGTGTGAATAGGGAATATCAGCCATCATACTGATACCTAAAACATGCTTTAATCATAGATTGGTCGTATAAATAATAATAATGTTAAATGTAATATACGATCTTATTATGTTCACATATAAGTCAAAGTTGTATATAAAATGTAACATGTTTGAAATGAAACAAAAGATATTGACATACATAATTGCGACCTAACATAATATTCCTGTAGTCAACGACCATACCATGTTTACGTACCGGTTCTCGTCCGATCACCGAAGTCAAACAACATTGGGCATAGTTAGTACTTAGATGGTTGACTGCTTGGGAACACTATGTGTTGTTGGTATTTTTTCCATTTAAATCCGATGGTTTCATTTTTTATGTTGTGCTCTTTACTTTAACATGAAAATCACAAAGCGAGAACAAAAATTTGGATTATAAAAAAAAA
>CAUVYM010000391.1:42500-50151 GCA_963556165.1 Tipula helvola
TTAATTATAAGCAAATCGATAAATAAATAATGAATTTTGAATTTTTGAAAAAAAAAAAATCCGATGGTTTCATTTTTTATGTTGTGCTCTTTACTTTAACATGAAAATCACAAAGCGAGAACAAAAATTTGGATTATAAAAAAAAAAAAATTTATTTTTTATGATAAAAATAATTATGTATTAGATTTATTAACACATTTAATAAATTCATGTGGTTAATTATAAGCAAATCGATAATAAATAATGAATTTTGAATTTTTCAAAAAAAAAAATCCGATGGATTCATTTTATATGTTAAGAGATCATTTATGAATATAAAGCCAAATTGTAAACGACATAGTTACGGGTGGAGTAGTGTGAATAGGGAATATCAGCCATCATACTGATACCTAAAACATGCTTTAATCATAGATTGGTCGTATAAATAATAATAATGTTAAATGTAATATACGATCTTATTATGTTCACATATAAGTCAAAGTTGTATATAAAATGTAACATGTTTAAAATGAAACAAAAGATATTGACAACATAATTGCGACCTAACATAATATTCCTGTAGTCAACGACCATACCATGTTTACGTACCGGTTCTCGTCCGATCACCGAAGTCAAACAACATTGGGCATAGTTAGTACTTAGATGGTTGACTGCTTGGGAACACTATGTGTTGTTGGTATTTTTTCCATTTAAATCCGATGGTTTCATTTTTTATGTTGTGCTCTTTACTTTAACATGAAAATCACAAAGCGAGAACAAAAATTTGGATTATAAAAAAAAAATGTTTTTTATTTTTTATGATAAAAATAATTTTGTATTAGATTTATTAACACATTTAATTTTATCTATTTTATAATATATTTATCTATAAATAATGAATTTTGAATTTTTCAAAAAAAAAAAAAATCCGATGGTTTCATTTTTTATGTTGTGCTCTTTACTTTAACATGAAAATCACAAAGCGAGAACAAAAATTTGGATTATAAAAAAAAAAAATTTTTTATTTTTTATGATAAAAATAATTATGTATTAGATTTATTAACACATTTAATAAATTCATGTGGTTAATTATAAGCAAATCGATAATAAATAATGAATTTTGAATTTTTGAAAAAAAAAAAAAAATCGATGGTTTCATTTTTTATGTTGTGCTCTTTACTTTAACATGAAAATAACAAAGCGAGAACAAAAATTTGGATTATAAAAAAAAAAAAAAAATTATTTTTTATGATAAAAATAATTTTGTGTTAGATTTATTAACACATTTAATAAATTCATGTGGTAAATTATAAGCAAATCGATAAATAAATAATGAATTTTGAATTTTTCAAAAAAAAAAAAAATCCGATGGTTTCATTTTTTATGTTGTGCTCTTTACTTTAACATGAAAATCACAAAGCGAGAACAAAAATTTGGATTATAAAAAAAAAATTTTTTTTATTTTTTATGATAAAAATAAATGTATGAAAATGTATGTATGAAAATCACAAAGCGAGAACAAAAATTTGGATTATAAAAAAAAAAAAAATTTTATTTTTTATGATAAAAATAATTTTGTTTATTCGTTGTTTATTGTTTATAATAATTATGTATTAGATTTATTAACACATTTAATAAATTCATGTGGTTAATTATAAGCAAATCGATAATAAATAATGAATTTTGAATTTTTGAAAAAAAAAAAAAATTCGATGGTTTCATTTTTTATGTTGTGCTCTTTACTTTAACATGAAAATAACAAAGCGAGAACAAAAATTTGGATTATAAAAAAAAAAAAAAAATTATTTTTTATGATAAAAATAATTTTGTATTAGATTTATTAACACATTTAATAAATTCATGTGGTAAATTATAAGCAAATCGATAAATAAATAATGAATTTTGAATTTTTCAAAAAAAAAAAAAATCCGATGGTTTCATTTTTTATGTTGTGCTCTTTACTGATCTGCCATCATACTGATACCTAAAACATGCTTTAATCATAGATTGGTCGTATAAATAATAATAATGTTAAAGTAATATACGATCTTATTATGTTCACATATAAGTCAAAGTTGTATATAAAATGTAACATGTTTAAAATGAAACAAAAGATATTGACATACATAATTGCGACCTAACATAATATTCCTGTAGTCAACGACCATACCATGTTTACGTACCGGTTCTCGTCCGATCACCGAAGTCAAACAACATTGGGCATAGTTAGTACTTAGATGGTTGACTGCTTGGGAACACTATGTGTTGTTGGTATTTTTTCCATTTAAATCCGATGGTTTCATTTTTTATGTTGTGCTCTTTACTTTAACATGAAAATCACAAAGCGAGAACAAAAATTTGGATTATAAAAAAAAAATGTTTTTTATTTTTTATGATAAAAATAATTTTGTATTAGATTTATTAACACATTTAATAAATTCAAGTGGTTAATTATAAGCAAATCGATAAATAAATAATGAATTTTGAATTTTTCAAAAAAAAAAAAAATCCGATGGTTTCATTTTTTATGTTGTGCTCTTTACTTTAACATGAAAATCACAAAGCGAGAACAAAAATTTGGATTATAAAAAAAAAAAAAATTTATTTTTTATGATAAAAATAATTTTGTATTAGATTTATTAGCACATTTAATAAATTCATGTGGTTAATGGATTTCGAAAAAAAAAAAAATTCGATGGTTTCATTTTTTATGTTGTGCTCTTTACTTTAACATGAAAATAACAAAGCGAGAACAAAAATTTGGATTATAAAAAAAAAAAAAAAAATATTTTTTATGATAAAAATAATTTTGTATTAGATTTATTAACACATTTAATAAATTCATGTGGTTAATTATAAGCAAATCGATAAATAAATAATGAATTTTGAATTTTTCAAAAAAAAAAAAAAATCCGATGGTTTCATTTTTTATGTTGTGCTCTTTACTTTAACATGAAAATCACAAAGCGAGAACAAAAATTTGGATTATAAAAAAAAAATTTTTTTTATTTTTTATGATAAAAATAAATGTATGAAAATGTATGTATGAAAATCACAAAGCGAGAACAAAAATTTGGATTATAAAAAAAAAAAAAAATTTATTTTTAATGATAAAAATAATTTTGTATTAGATTTATTAACACATTAAAACAAAGCGAGAACAAAAATTTGTATTAAAAAAAAAAAAAAATTTTGTTTTTTGATTTTGTTATTCGGTTGGTCTGTAAGTATATTGAGATGAGAAAAAAAAAATAAATTTAAAAATTTATTTTTTAATGAATTTCGAATCTTGATATTTTATTTGGTTAATGTGAGAATTTTGTATCAGTAAGAACAAAATTCCTATTCACATATAATTTGGAAATAGGAACAAATAAATATTTGCACCTTTAATGAAAAAAATTAAACGAATAAACCTAAGTTTATCATATGAATTGTATTGGTTTGAAATTAAATTTAATACGAAAAGTTATAAATTAGTTCATAAAATGATTACAATTTTATGAGCAAAATCATAATTTACATTCTGGTTGATCCTGCCAGTAGTTATATGCTTGTCTCAAAGATTAAGCCATGCATGTCTAAGTACACACTCTCGAACAGTGAAACCGCAAAAGGCTCAGTATATCAGTTATGATTTATTAGATCGTATACATAGTTACATGGATAACTGTGGTAATTCTAGAGCTAATACATGCACATAATCACGGACCGCAAGGAACGTGTGCTTTTATTAGATTAAAATCAATCGATACATTAAGGTATATTTATATACTGTGTCGTTAATAAGATGAATCTGAATAACATGTAGATCGCATGGTCCAGTACCGGCGATAGATCTTTCAAATGTCTGCCCTATCAACTATTGATGGTAGTATCTAGGACTACCATGGTTGCAACGGGTAACGGGGAATCAGGGTTCGATTCCGGAGAGGGAGCCTGAGAAACGGCTACCACATCTAAGGAAGGCAGCAGGCGCGTAAATTACCCAATCCCAGCACGGGGAGGTAGTGACGAAAAATAACAATACAGGACTCAATCCGAGGCCCTGTAATTGGAATGAGTACACTTTAAATCCTTTAACAAGGAACAATTGGAGGGCAAGTCTGGTGCCAGCAGCCGCGGTAATTCCAGCTCCAATAGCGTATATTAAAGTTGTTGCGGTTAAAACGTTCGTAGTTGAACTTGTGTCAAGCACAGGTGGTACACCGTAACTGGGTTCGTACATCATCTTGATGCTATGACGTATTACTGTAGTGGCTTAAACGTAAGTTTATCCGCGTAATAAATCTAAATTAGTGCTCTTTACCGAGTGCTGGTCTAGAACAGTACAATTACTTTGAACAAATTAGAGTGCTTAAAGCAGGCCATTTGTGCCTAAATATTCTCTGCATGGAATAATGGAATAAGACGTCTGTTCTATTTTCAATTGGTTTTTAGATCAAGACGTAATGATTAATAGAAGCAGTTGGGGGCATTAGTATTACGGCGCGAGAGGTGAAATTCGTGGACCGTCGTAAGACTAACATAAGCGAAAGCATTTGCCAAAGATGTTTTCATTAATCAAGAACGAAAGTTAGAGGTTCGAAGGCGATCAGATACCGCCCTAGTTCTAACCATAAACGATGCCAGCTAGCAATTGGATGGAGCTACATATATGGCTCTTTCAGTCGCTTTCCGGGAAACCAAAGCTTTTGGGCTCCGGGGGAAGTATGGTTGCAAAGTTGAAACTTAAAGGAATTGACGGAAGGGCACCACCAGGAGTGGAGCCTGCGGCTTAATTTGACTCAACACGGGGAAACTTACCAGGTCCGAACATAAATGAGTAAGACAGATTAATAGCTCTTTCTCGAATCTATGGGTGGTGGTGCATGGCCGTTCTTAGTTCGTGGAGTGATTTGTCTGGTTAATTCCGATAACGAACGAGACTCAAATTTCTTAACTAGATGCCGGCAGGGTTATGGTGTAGAAACTTTACAGACATTTTTGCCTCTGTTATACTATGCTTCTAACGAGGTGTGGTTTTAATACGTAAGAGTTGTTTGTAAGTGGAGTCATACCTGGTGGTTTGTCCTAATAAGACACTTGCTTCTTAAATAGACAAATTGCGTCTAGCAATATGAGATTGAGCAATAACAGGTCTGTGATGCCCTTAGATGTCCTGGGCTGCACGCGCGCTACAATGAAGGTATCAACGTGTCCTCCTAGTCTAAAAAGACCGGGTAAACCGCTGAACCACCTTCGTGGTTGGGATTGTGGACTGAAACTGTTCACATAAACCTGGAATTCCCAGTAAGTGCGGGTCATAAGCTCGCATTGATTACGTCCCTGCCCTTTGTACACACCGCCCGTCGCTACTACCGATTGAATATGTTAGTGAGGTCCTCGGAGGTGATCACCGTGATGCTTCTTGTGTTGTGGTTGTTTTACCAAAGTTGACCGAACTTGTATATTTAGAGGAAGTAAAAGTCGTAACAAGGTTTCCGTAGGTGAACCTGCGGAAGGATCATTAAAGAATTAAAGATCAAAACATTGAATAAAAATAATTGACCATTTCAGAAGTTCTGCAAATATAAATTTATCAATGATAATATTATATTAAGGATTGAAGTATTTCGCTTTTTGAATGGAAAAGACTGGTTTTTATTTCTAAACATAAAACAAATAATCACTCTTAGCGGGGGATCACTAGGCTCGTGGGTCGATGAAGAACGCAGCAAACTGCGTGAAGTTATGTGAACTGCAGGACACATGAACATCAACATTTTGAACGCACATTGCGGTCCATGCTAATAGTATATAATACTCTGCTTGGACCACATATGGTTGAGGGTCACTAATATTCGCTAAATAAATTATTATTTAACAATTTTTGATATGTAAATATTTTATTATATTTACAATATTGTATTAAACAATATTTGTGTAATAATAAATCGGTAAAAGACGCAAGTCATTTATATAATAATTTATGATGTAGTTTTTAAAATCCGTTTTATAATTATTAACAATAATTGTGACTTCAACTCATATGTGATTACCTCCTGAATTTAAGCATATTAATTAGGAGAGGAAAAGAAATTAACTAAGATTCCCTTAGTAGCGGCGAGCGAAATGGGAAAAGTCCAGCATTAAGTCCTTTTACTGATAACTGGTAGAATGGAAATTCAATGTAAAGGAGTATCTATCATCTTATGCATTTTGATTATATGTTCAAGTCCATCTTGAATGGGGCCATTTACCCATAGAGGGTGCCAGGCCCGTAGTGACTATAATCTTGTATAAGAAGATATCTCTAGAGAGTCGTGTTGCTTGATAGTGCAGCACTAAGTTGGTGGTAAACTCCATCTAAGACTAAATATAACCACGAGACCGATAGCGAACAAGTACCGTGAGGGAAAGTTGAAAAGAACTCTGAATAGAGAGTTAAACAGTACGTGAAACCACTAAGAGGTTAAACCCAATGAACCCGAACTTGTAAAAGAAGAGATTCATTGATATAATAATTGATTTTTCAATAAATTATATTATGCACTTTTCTTCTATTAACGCATTGCGATGTGTTATCAATATACTACATTTGTAGATATTTGTCAATGATTTTATATGCAGCTCCTTTCGCATTCACTTGTGAATGTTTCTTAAGGAACTATAAAAATATCTGCCAATATGATGACACATGTATCTGATCGTACGAGCATATTTGCAGCGTAATTCGTAACGGTTTATGTTAAATAAATGCAGTTTGAGTAATCGATCTTATCGGCAATGAAATGATTTGGGATACCTTTGGGACCCGTCTTGAAACACGGACCAAGGAGTCTAGTATATGTGCGAGTCATTGGGCTTTTAAGCCTAAAGGCGTAATTAACGTAACTAATATATGGGATTACATGTGATTTTATATAATTGCATCTTCATCCATGGGCGTTTTAATCAACTCATATTACTTATGTTTTATGAGTTAAAGCGTACTGTAAGCATATACACTGTGACCCGAAAGATGGTGAACTATACCTGATCAGGTCGAAGTCAGGGGAAACCCTGATGGAGGATCGTAGCAGTTCTGACGTGCAAATCGATTGTCAGAATTGGGTATAGGGGCGAAAGACCAATCGAACCATCTAGTAGCTGGTTCCCTCCGAAGTTTCCCTCAGGATAGCTGGTGCATATTAATATTTGGGTAAATAGTCTTATCTGGTAAAGCGAATGATTAGAGGACTTGGGGCCGAAACGACCTCAACCTATTCTCAAACTTTAAATGGGTAAGATCCTCGACTTTCTTGATTGAAGTCATCAGAGGTTCTTTAATGATATATTGTGCCTAGTGGGCCACTTTTGGTAAGCAGAACTGGCGCTGTGGGATGAACCAAACGTTATGTTACGGCGCCAAAATTAATGACTCATTCAGATACCATGAAAGGTGTTGCTTGCTTAAGACAGCAGGACGGTGGACATGGAAGTTGTAACCCGCTAAGGAGTGTGTAACAACTCACCTGCCGAAGCAACTAGCCCTTAAAATGGATGGCGCTCAAGTCATATGCCTGTACATAACCGATATGGCAAATTTAATTATACTATTAAGATCAAGTCATATCGAGTAGGAGGGTACAATGATATGCATTGAAGTGTTTGGTGTAAGCCTGCATGGAGCTGTCATTGGCACAGATCT
>CAUVYM010000392.1:0-27344 GCA_963556165.1 Tipula helvola
GTATCTTGTTGCGGTTGGCTATAATATCTCGGTTTTCAAAATCTCGGTGCTACAAAATCTCGGTTTTTATAAATCCTGGAAAATGGGGATTTTCACTTTAAAACGAAAATAATCAAAAATATTAAATTCTGAAAAATGGGGAATTTAATTTGAAAAACTAAATAGAAACCGCGATTAGAACCGAGATTTTGAAAACCGAGCTTTTAAAAACCGAGATTTTGTAAACAGAGATTTGTAAATTTATGATTTTTGAAAAAACGAAATTTTATAGAACCAAAATTTTTAAAACCGAATTTTTATTAAATTCGCTAATGTATTTTCACATACACACAATTTTACTTATGTACATAATATATTGCATTTGTGTAAGATTTCATTTCATTTAGGCAGGCCGTTCTAAAAATTTCAATTATATTCTTGTAAAAGAAGAAAATGAACAACGTATTCTTTCAGTGATTTTATTATACATTCGCATAAATCTACATAAACAACAACAATTCGCCAATAGCTTACGCCTTTTTCATTCATAAAGATTACAAATACTAACGCAGAAGGCACAACTAGATTTTATTTTTATTTTTTCCTTGTAAATTGTTTAGGTTTTGATTTTTTTCGTACATCAGCAAAGCCAATAGCAAAGCTTGATAAATACGAATATAAAAATTTAGCATACAGACAAAGTAAATTACTTTGTATTTGTTTGATTGCTTGGATTCATTTCTATAGATTCATGAAATATTTTTTTTCGTAATTTAAATGCCGAAGGAAGAAAAGAGATAATTAATTTTCGTTCGATTGTATATAGCCTTTCGTTCGAGATACAAACATTTCCCCTATAAAATTTGTGTATTTTACTTCAGCTACATTTTTTTCCAAGGCAACTTGTTCATCTGGTTAAGTAATTATTTGTGGTATTAGCATTCATTCCTAAAATATATATTCCACCTTTAAGATACTTTTTTGTAGGCAATCAACTTACATACGAGTCAAATTAGGAACTATAACGCCATTGTCAGTCATAAGATACACTTTTCCAAAATATTCGGACTTGTGGTTTACCGGGTCCCCATCCAATACCCTCCCCATCTGGTCGTCCTTTTCTTCAGTAATAATGACAATGGAGTTTTCAGAGAAACAATCTGCGGAATAGTTAAACCCAGACATTGCATTTTCGCCCGATAAGTTTTCTTATAATTTTCTTATAATTTCTCAACGTCCAATAATACCTTCGGTGGAGCACCTCCAGTTCCTTTTTAGTAACTGTTAATTTCCGCGATCTTTTTTTTTTGTGTGCGATTTTAAATCTTTGAATTTATTTCGTATTTATTCTCCCGATCGCACTATACAGGTTTGCGCTGGAAATTCTGTTGCCAAATTTTCCAAGGCATTGTTAAGTTCATCTCCATATAAATCGGAATCAACTTATTGATGACTATCTAATATTTTTAGAAGTAGCATCAGATCATTTTCTGAGAAATTTGGTCGTCTCGGCCTTTTTTTAATTTCCATTTCTATATTTTGGCTGATAAATAATTATTTCTTATATATTTTTTTTTTTTTTTTTTTCGCTGGCGCTACATCCCATGGAGGGATTTGACCGCTTCTTTTTGAAGTTTCGTAATCATTTTTACAACGGATAATGAGTGATTAGTTCATTGATCCTTACATTAAACCAGCCGTGATTTTTTCATCACCCGCCGGGAATCGAACCCGGGACCTCCGGAGCTTAAAGCAAGCATGCTAACAACTGTGCCACCGGGGCGGCTAGATATATTATCACAACAATTTATTATATATCACAAGCACAACAAAAATATGTATATCACAAAATAAAACGCAAAATAATTAAGTGACAGTAGCAAATCGTATTCAGCGGCATGCTGAATTACCGATTTGCGATCATTATCGAGGATGTCGATTTGCAATCTCAATTTCGACTGTCGCAATATGCCCCTTAATACGTCATTTGGATCGTCAATATTTAAAAATAAATTATAATATCTAGGTAGCTTTTAATAATAGCGAGACATACCACTTCTGTAATAAATCTCTGTGTGACATTGACATTTCAGTGACGTTTTATAGACTTTTTGTGATATTTTAATGATTGAAATTGAACGATACATTGATCGATACATTATTTGTGAATTGTTTTGTTAAAATCGCATTTAAAGGTATTATTTCTGAGTAATAAATTTTCTTGGTATAAGGTCGTATATAAACCAGCAAATAATTATGGGACGCCATTAGGATGGAACAAGTTTTGGAGAAAGTCACTGGGAGATACATAAAATGTAATAGTATGTGACGAGGAACTGGGATTCGGTGACAAAAGATAATTAACGTTAATTCTGATTTTGTATTATTTGAGTTTTAATATTTTGTATTATCGAATGTTCCATAGTGATGCGAAGCACTGAAGATTATTTGTGAGTCTGTGATTTAGCGGCATGAGAGTAGAAGATTTATATTGTCATATCATGACCAATTGTGATATTGGGGAAGAGGTTTCCAAATTTAAGAAAATAGCAGAGAATGTTTGTAAAATATAAATGGTTGGCTTGGTGATCTTTAACGGACGATTTGTGGGAAAAGTGTTGTTCGAGGAGCCGGATAGACCAAACGTTTAAAACAGCATTTTATTGTGGCATAAAGAATTGAGAAATATAAAATTTAGTATTATATAAACAATAAATACAATAAAATAATAAAAATTATGTATGTACAACGGGTAATCAACGTTAAGACTGATACAGCCTAATGCATAAAGATGGCAGCATTAGATAATTAACGTTTTTTTTTTAAATTTGTAATTTATAAAAGTTGGCTTCGCTTAAAATGAACAAATAAAGTTTTCTCAATTGTACAGTACCCAGTTGTACGATTGAGCGCTCCAAGAGCGCTCATTGATCAATCACGGTGATCGCTCTCTTATACCTCACGGTGATGAATGATGATCACTTTATACCATGCTTCGTATAAAAAAGAACGAAAGTAATCCGAACACTGAATGAAGTAGTATTAGTAATGTAACGTATTTAAGATATTGTTTGATAGATGGCGCTAAGCGGTAAGGTAGAGTTCTCGTCGGCAAGGTAGAGTTAACGGCAACGCTGCCATCTTTAACGTAATTATGTTACTAAACCACCAGATGACACTCCAGGCATCTTTTATTAAAAGAAATGTTTATATTAATATTTTTATTAAACGTGTATTTATAAATTATATAAAAAAACAACTAAAAATACCAATTAATTCATTATTGTTAAAATTCAAAATAATAATAAAACTAAAGTGAACAAATTAATTCATTATCGAATTATGCAATTAATTCAATAAATATAAACACTATTTCATCCTCAAATTTTTATTGTGGATGCGATTGTGGGCCTTCCGGAACTCAAGTCGAAGTTTGGATTGAAAGCTCTCGATGCTATCCATTGGCGACTTCCAAACTTCTATAAATAACATAAAACGAATGTTTATGGATTAAGTGTAATAATTTTGAATAAAAGAAATTACCGAACATAATAGTATATTCGTTTGAATTTTAAAAATGCGATTTTACTTTGGGTACCGCCAAAATTTAGAGAAAGCGCCAACGTATCGTCAATCATTCGCTGAAAAGCAAGAGAAAGCCCTTTTCCTAAATTTACTAAAGTAGTAAGATGATTTATCTGAAATAACACAAAATTAATATTAGGAAGAATAAAAATAAAACAAATGTTACTTGCCAAATCCTCCCTAAACACTTTGCTAGTACATCTAGCTTCGAGCTCTTCCAGATTTTTGATGCTTTTTATTGGAAAAGTGTTTCAATTTCATTGTTTATTGTACTGCAGCTCCTTCCACTATTCATGTGAACTATTCTGTTGGACATATCTTTTACTAGATAGCACAACTGGTTAATCTTGTTATGCATTTTTTTTATTTCTTCCCTACAGCAGCCACATGTTTGGACAGGACTGTAGTAGTTGCAAAAGAAATTACAGATGTTGAAGTGGCGGATTTATTTACAACCGGTATTGCCTTGGTTTCAGTAGGGGTTTTGAAAACTGTAATTTTTTGTTTTAATGGGCTATTGTCAAACAAAGATAAAGGTCGAAATCCAAGACTCGTTGTAGCGGCTAGGTGATATGCGGCCTAAAACATAATAACTTATATTAACCCATTTGATCCCACACCAATAACAAATTGTGTAAAATATTTGTACTTCAAATATTTTTTAACACTCAAAATCCTTTCTCGAATGGATTCTTTTTTAAATATGATAAATAAACTAAAAACCACATAGAACGGTAAAATACAAATCGAAATTTCACATTAAATACCGCAGTAGTGGCGTCGTAAAGTTAGTGATTTTACTGTACCCATACGAGTACAGTGGGACCAAATGGGTTAAATCAATCAAACTAAAAATATAATCTTTTATTACCAGGATCAACGCAAACATAATCCTTGTAGCCAGCTTCAAATGGACTCGTTACCTCATCTTGGTAATCGATGTCTTGACTATCCATGCTAAATAGATAGGAAAATTAGTTAAACTGATTAGAATTAATTTTTTAAGACTAAAAATTATAGTCTACATATTTACGTAGATATTTGTTCGTTTGAGTGAAATATTATACACGTTTTATAATATCTCAAATGTAGATTCTTTACCTGTGCTGAATGCGCCCAATAAAATAAATATATTATGATATGATTTTTAAATTCAGTAGAATTCGTTTGCACAGTACATACTTGTTTATAATGAACAATTTTGTCCCTTCGATGTTCATGTAATCAAATATAATATGGTAGCGAACATACATACATAGCGATATGGTTATTGAAACGAATTCTTCTGTGTTTCAACAATAACTTAAATTACCGCTTTAATGTAACAATGGTATTAAAATGTAACTCATTTTATAAAATAATTTGACGTATTTAAAATGAATGTTGGCAACAGGAAAAATTTCATTATTTTCCGATATCCTGTTACATTGAATTATTCCAAGTGTTACTTGGGAATTTAACGGCCGCATGAAAAATAAAGATATGTCCGTAAATCGTCTACCAATAACTATTATGGTTCCGTTTGATCAATAAACTCGGTAATCAAAATGGAATACTCCCTACCAAGCAGCAGCATTTATCAGCCTCAGTATTTTTTATTATAAAATCGTCAAATTTCAAGCTATTCGAGTTTAAATTTAAGGCATGAGGGGAATTTTCGATTAAATTAATTGACATTTGTTGTTCGTCGATCCGGTTGGCCAGTTGCTGTAAAATTAAGCTATAGGTTTCCTTACTAACTTTTTTATCTGCTGCATAAAATTTTCAAATTTATATGCAGAGAACGAATCTGCACTACCGAACTGAGAAACGCAATCTGCGATGTGAAGAAGACCATGTACATTATAACTAACCCTATGCCTGCCATACATTTTCGGAAATATTCTAACGAACGCAACTAACATTTTTTTGACTAAACAAGTATGATTCCTTGCATCCCTATAAGATATCAATCTATAAGCGCAATGCAATAAAAGGAAATGATTATAAATTTCCTCACTAACGACATCCTTCATCACGACAATTCCGGTATACAAAATAAACTGCCTTAGTTCAGTAGCTTTCCACATTTTTAAATCGTTTATTGACCTAGATTTTCGCGCAAATTCTAAGGGAATACTACTTGCAAAGTTAATTAATTTCGAATCTAACATACTTTTTGCATCCTGACTTAGCTTAAATTCTACGGTTTCACGGCTGATCAGTAAGTTTATTATTTTATGAACTACACCAAGATCAATAAGATGCATTGGGTCCACTGTAAATTGGGAAATCTTTCCTATATCTACACTTTCTAAATTAGTGGGAGAATTAAAATATTTAAAATTATGGAAACTTTTAAAATCCCGATTTTTTAAAGTAATATCTGAATAAAGCTGCGAAACCTCTGTACTGTATGAAACTATTTTATTAATATGTGTTCCAACTTGACTACATTTAGGGCAACCATAAAAACTATTATGTCCTACTATGCCCATAGCAAAGGATTTGGCAGGGGCATCGCAAATAAAACATCTAATCTTAAATTGTTTCCTTATCTTATCTCTTGTCACTTGGATTCCTTGACTAATTAGTGTTTTAACCTCATTTACAAAATCTAACAGAAAGTTATCGATATTATCAGGCTTTGAAGTTCCTGAATAAATGCCAATGATAAAAGGTGAATTATTTTTTCTATCTACAAACGCACCAAGAATTGGCCAAAGCTGAACTTTTGAAGCCTTATACAAGGGTAAACCATCTATTCCGATATCAATCTCTATTTCTTCAACATTAGTTAAAAAAGTGTAATTTAGTTCTATTAAATTCTGTTCTATCCCAAAATGATAGTATTAGCCGGGGTTGACCTCACGAGTTAATATTTTTCTACTAGGTGTTTTAAGAAATGTTCTGGCTGTTTTTGGGACATCAATTTTGTACCTATTCAGGATTCCTAACAATTTGTTAATTTTTTCTCTATGGGCGCTGTTAGCAATGGAGAGGAGCTTCTTAGAGTACAGGTCGACGTCTGGAACTAATGTAGTCGTAATTTGTTGCAGAAATGCACTAGATAATAAAACGGGGACTCTGGTTATAGTATCACTACCGTCGCCATAGCCCTCTTGTGTATTCAGATAATCGCTGACCGAGGATCTAAAATCAGCTCTTTCTCTGACTCTCTTAATCGCCTCGACGGACCTGTTCGTAAACAAGTTCGCGAGAAGTATATTTAAGTCACGTTCACCGAGTCTTGAAAGATCTGCCTCTTTCAAAGCCAATAGCGATAACTTCTTTTGACTCCAACGCATTTTGACATCTTTCTTTTTGCTTTGCCTCATTCTGTCGACATCATCGGGATGGGCTTTTTACCGATGCACGCCCATGTCAGTTTTGGTGTTAAAAAGCCCTTTCACAGTACTCACACAAAAAGAGGGCGACTGAGTGAGTGGATATTGATCTACGGATTAGTTGGGGGCCGCATGGGTGGCACGTGCCCGGGCTATCCGAGGCAAATTTATATTTGTAGTACCAACTATTTTCGCATAGGGTGGGTTGGTAACCCTAAAGTTCTAAGCCTTCTTCATTCGCCACAGCAAAATGAATTGCTGTGCCTGGCGGGAACCACGAGGAGGAGAAAGATAGGCACGTGTACGATCCCTGTTAAGAGTTATAATTACTCCCATAAATGTTTGTGCTTTTAAAATGGGCAAGTGCTTATCTCCGCTTAGGTGTTAGAGGAATTTTAGAAATAAGTCCATAATTAATGGTCAATGGTTGGGAGTTCTGCCCTCTGAAACGGATCTTTTATATGTGGAGGATAAAACAGACAGGTACTGAGCTTTAGTTTCTTCATCTTGCAGTGTTGAAAGGTTTAAAGATCTAAGAGAGTAGATTGATGAGACGGGTGTCTTTATGAGTGGTGTGAGCCTAATGAGAGGTGGCAAGCTTTCTTCGGTTGGCACATTATATTCAAACTTGAAAATGGTCGCTTCTATCGGGGTGGAAGAAATCAGATTTGGTGAACTTTATACATATATATGAAGGGTTTTTTCTTGAGTCAAGAGGTGATCTACCTGAGAGTAGCTATACCCGTCGGTTTAAGTAGTAAAGCCTTTGCGGTGGCCGGATGAAAACCTGGATAGAACGGGACTTGAAACCTAAAGAATGGCCATTTTCATTAGACTCGTTGTGGATTAAATTTGAGCCAATAATTTTCTTACTCCATGCATCGTTGGAACCTATAGAAGAGCGTTAAAATCTTCGACTATTATCGAAGAATGCGTAGAGAAAATTTTGGCTGATTTTTGTCGATTAAACTGTGAAGTGTGTGAATTTGGTCCCAGTTCGAAATATGCCCCACTAAAGTTATAATGGCCAAAAAAATGATAACACGCTTTGACTTTATCAATGAATTTTTGTTTAACGTGTATTTGCGCATAAAAATCAACAGGTCAAAATTAATTTAAGATTAGTATTGCGTGTGGGATCCTATGGACCATAGTTTCAAATAACTAACTTTCTGAAATAGTGAAATTGGTAAGAAAACATTTTGCGGATACTACAGCTCGGTTTTTACAGCTAATTTAATTGATTTGTCCAATCAAAATTTTCAGTATATGGTATGTCCTTCATGTTTATTGCGCACCCACTGATATGGATATCGATATATGTAATATTACACGAATAATTCCAAAACATAATTTTTCTCCACCGCATATTCCTTCAACATCACGGCTCATTGGAGCGCAATCTATTATCTCAAAGTAAAATTAAAGATTGAAACAAATGAACAAACCTGGAAATAAGCAATTTGTGAAGACCTTTTTTAAGATTGGTATAATATTCGTTATTATGTATATTATATAAAATAAAATTACAGTATTTCATTAATTTACAACAAATAGAAAAATATTTCAATTTCTTATTTGTGTTCTGTTTATAAATTCATTGTATTCTCATGAGCAGAATTTTTCGTTATTTGAGTGGTCCTTCAACGAAAGTAGGACACAAATTGTTTTCAATTTTTTTTAATATAATATGTAGATGTGAATGCTACTCAATTGAATAATGGATTTTAATTTATTTAATTAAATAAATGAAGATAACATTATTTATCGTAACGTGGAATATTTCTTGGTAAACTCCGCTATCTTTATAATACCGCGATACATTTATATTTCTAGCAATTGTACCTAAGTGCTTAAATAATTTTGTTGACAAAATTCTATATACTGAGTTTACAACAACTACATCACAATCAACAAAATATTTTAATTCTTTTGTGTATTTTAAGTATATTATATAAGTTTTTTTATTGTTAGGTTTTAAATATTTAAAGTATTAAAATTGGAAAACTTTTCTTCCTCTATTGTTTCTGCTGTGTGTGTTTTATACTACGAGTAGTATATAATAGCTCTCTCTCTGTAAAGTGGCATAAATGACACAACTCTTTAAGAAGATGGAAATACAATGAACAAAAAAGTATAAAAAGTAATAAAACTTTTCTAATTAAAATAATATAATTAATTAATTCTAGCTAGCTTTTTTCAGTTTAATTTAAAATTGTTTATTTACGAATTATTTTTTAGTGTTTGCTTCACTTGTGAAACAATAAAAGTGTTTGTGATTTTGTAGAAACGAATAATTTTTGATAATATTAAGGAAATTCTTTTTCCGAAATAAAATGGGCTTTTTATTTTTAGTATAAGTTTCCGACTACTTTAAATCAAAATGAATAATCGACTTCATTTTACCCTTGTCAGAAAAAACCAAAAAAAAAACCGACGAGCTTTTATCCGAGACACGACCTATGAACGTAGGACTACGTCCCAGTTGTACTATGCGTGAGCAACCGAGCAATTTTGTTTGAGATGGCACGTTAAAAACATGAAACAGAAGTATAAAGTATAAAATACAAAATCTTCGGCTTTTTAAATGTGTGTGTAAATAGAAATACATAAAGTAATGTACCACGAACCTATTGAGCAGTAGCAGTACTTAGTCAATCAATTGCTTTATAAGATAGAAACAAAGCAAACTAGCGGCGTTCATTATACTTCTGAATTTAGGTGAATAAACATCATAATAAAAGTTTAAAGCCGCAAACACACTGTTATCACGCCACGTGAGCTCACGTGCTGTCACGCAAACTCACATCGCGGGTAAAAAGTGCAAATCATCGTTTTACATAGTATTTTAATGGATCAGAAACACACTGTTATCACCTCACGCGTATCACGTCATGTCATCAAATTCATGTGTGACAGCACGCTTCTATTTTCTGTAAATTTACATATTTCTGAGTCACGTAAATTTGATTTTAGCAATTATTTTGCGAAATCATTGACTGTGCGTGTGTTTGCTCGTACAGTTGCCGTTATTTTAAATTTGTGGCAAAACAAAATTGAATTTACATCACAATTTTAACTTCGTAAATGGAATATTAGTTCTAGTTATATTTAAAAATGGACGAGATTTTAATAGAAAAAGTCAGGGAACATGAGATTATTTATAACCTTAACCATGGATCGCCTAGTTATCGCGATCAACATATTCGACAAGCAGCTTGGGAGGAAATTGGAAGTGAACTACAAATATTAGGTATTTCAGCATCAACTAAAGCTAAAAGTACAATAGAATGGCTTCCTTTGTAGTTGTGTTACGTAGATGCAGAATTAATAGGGCATTGTATGTTAATATGCTTGCCCGTCGATAGCAGTGGCGTATCCAGAAATTCGTCGAAAGGGGGGGGGGGGGGTTCCTTAAATAAAAAAATAATTTCTATAAGGAAACAATGCATTCGAATTTATTTGAATTTTATTTTTTATTCGTTTTTTTATAATTTTTTATTGATTCGTCATGACACTAATGCCAATTCATCGAGGACACAGTCTATTTATATAACCACATCTCTGTGAATATTTAATGATGCCAATCCATTTAGTCGCTCCTCACCGATTGTGTTCGAAGGTATATCTTAAGGCGTCTGTTTCGAAGGTAATGCTTAAGGCGTCTCTAATTGGAAAGATAATCCAGGTTAAAAGTCCTTAAAAGAAATGTTAAGCAACATCAGGGACGGTGCATACGATCTATCATAAAAGGCTCCCAGGTTGTGTCCGTTCCTAACAATGAACTGATGGTACCGTTTTAGAGGACAGTAATGGAGCAAGCTGTGTGTGTATCGCCTAATGTCAAGAGGTTACACGCCGGTAACTTAACCGATGTTTGGGCTCCTGTTACTATGGATGAGATCAAGCAACATCTACCATCAATCTCATCGTCACCTCGGATGATACTTCACCCATGATGCTAATGATTGCTCACAATCTAATCATGTGGTGCGAAAAATGTCCACTGAATTTTCTGAAAGCAAACATAATATTTTTCCCGAAGAAAAGCGAGACAACTGAACAGGGCACTTCAGGCCTATTACCATTCCATCTATGTGTGCTCGGCATCTGCATAATTTTTATCCCCGTCAGCATGCCTTCCATCCAACAAACGGTTGTCCTGATAATACTATACTCCTGGATATGGTACTCCTCATACCGCTTGTTACATTGCCTCTCTCGATATAAGTAAAGCATTTGATTCCGTGTTCCACAACGCCATCTTTGGGCCTTTAAAATATTACGGAATGCCAGAGGGGTTTGTTGCCTATATGGAACACGTATATGGTAACTCTCGTTATGAGCCTGAAGGGTGGTGACTGGATCAGTAGCGATATCCATCCGAAAAGGGGTGTGAAGCAAGGAGATTCCCTTTCTCCAGTTCTATTCAATATGATTTTTGATAGGCTGCTGAAAAGATTACCGGATGAAGTGGGAGTATCCCTAGCCGGTATTAATATGTTAATGCAATAGCATTTCCAGCTGCTTCTAGATTAAACCCACGAGTTTTTATCGAAATGTGGCATGACCACGAATCGATCTAAATGCTTCAGTATCAACATTGAAGCTAGCTGCAAAAAGAAGCACACGTTTATGGTCAGCGCGCATTTAATATCAGAGGAGTTAACATTTCTTCCCTCAAAAGATCTGAGGAATGGTGTTATCTGAGGATACATTTTACAGCTGATGGAAAGAGTAAAATCTTCCCGCATCGCCTCTTAGAAAACAGGTTAGCTAATCTAAGGAACGCCCTACTTAAGCCTCAACAAAGGTTCCAAGCATTGAGGACTGTCCTGGTACCGCAGTTATATCATCGCCTTATCCTGGGTAATGTTATGATTGGCAGTCTCAATAAAACCGACAGTAACGAATTAGCTCAGCCTTCCTAAGGATGTGCCAATTGCTTTCTTCCATGCGCCCGTAAGTGAAGGCGGCCTCGGAATTCCAGCGGTTCGATGGGACTCTTTTTTCTATCTACAGAAAGCCAGCCTTTGTTTAAATATTGCCTATTTTGAACATACATAGATCTCGCGAATGCCAGCAATTTCCTAAAATTTAGCCTCTTACAAACCTTCAGACAGACTACATAGAACGTATACTCATTTTTTAAGCAGCATAAACCAGCTAATGCAAAGAATATTGTGCACTTTATTCCTTTTTCCTCCTGGCTCGGAGAATTGCGAAAATCAAAAGTGAATGTCCATCCCTAGTCGAAGGGACTGATTATTTCCCACTAGGGGCACCACCCACTCAGGATAAAATTAGGTGAACAATAGTCTTTATACTTTTGTTCCTTCAATTATAATGATATCCATTATTCACAGCTAGCAGTGATTAATCATTAATTACTATTAGTATATTATTCAACGAGCATATAATGATAGCTGTTATTCACGAAGAAAATCACGGGGAAAATAGCGTGTATATATAAGCACTAATTGTTAAAATCGCACTATCGTTATTACGAATTATAATTATGATTTTTAATGACACCAAAAGTTTTTAAAAATGGAAACTTAATTTATAATGAAATAAATACGACTGATTGCTTAACTACCACGGCGTGTATCACGAATGAGCGATGAAAAAGAAGTGTGTTTTTGTTGTTGTATGGCTGTGCTATACTAATGACAATTGTGTTTTTGTTGTTGTGGTTTAAATAGCATAGACGCGAAGAGTTGTATTACCAGATGTAGAGTTTGTTTGTAACGTTGACTTAATTTGTTTAATAATTGTGGTGATGGAACGAAATGAGTAAGCGATGAAATGAGTGAATAGCTACAGGACTCCCCTGCAAGTGAATCATAAAAAAAATGTTTATTCGGCTGAAATACGGAAAGTTTTAGGTGTACGATGAGCTGATTTTTGATCAGCTGAACACAGAATGCCGTAAGCCGGTTTGAGCCGGTCGATTGAAATGGTCTGATTTTTTCCATTAATCAACACGGTGAATTGTTTGGGAAGGCGTCGAATGACTTTAAATGAACCTTCGTATGGAGGTGATAATCCGATGCGAACCTTGTCTGTTCTTACGAACACAAAATCGCAATTCTTGAGCGACTTTGGAATAAAAACGTCGTCTTGTTTGGACTGACGAGTGGATGTTGTTACAAGGTTTTGCATTGTTTGACGTAGTTAGTCGATGACTGTTTCGGTAGTTGAAATTGGTGAAAGAGGATTTTCGACAAAGAACTCACCAGGTAGTTTAATGGTTTGACCATAGACTAGTTCTGCCGCTGTTGCTCGGATACCAAATAGAATTATTGGTATTTCCGAGCTCAAATGAGTTGTATTGCTTCTGGCCATTAACGCGGCTTTGAGTTGCCGGTGGAAACGTTCGACCATGCCATTGGCTTGCGGATGGTAAGCCGTTGTACGTATTCGGTTTTAGCCAAGGAGTTTTGTTAACTCGCTGAAAAGCTTGGACTGAAATTGCATTCTCTGATCAGTAGTGATGTTGAGGGGTACGCCAAATCGAGATACGTAATTGTTGACGAATGTGATGGAAATGGTTGCTGCATGATATGTTCAAATCGACCAGGTGTAATTTCGAATATACCATGGAGTGATTTCGTGTGGTGTTGTACTTTAGAACGTTGGCAAGATAAACAAGACTGAGCCCAATTGCCTACGTCTTTGTTTATGCTAGGCCAAAAGTAACGAGCAGAGATTAATTTACGAGTTGCTTGGACGCCAGGATGCGAAATGTTGTGCAGTGTGTCGAAGATGGTTCGACGTAGTGATTCTGCAATGTATGGGCGATTGTACCCAGTGGAAGTTTCGCATACGATTTCTAGGCCAGGCAGTTTAAAAAGTTCTAGTTTCAGTCATGAACTATTGTGACATTCGGAACCAGAAAATAAATTCTGAAGTTCTAGGTCAACTTTTTGAGTGTTTGCTATTTTGATATTGTGACCGTTTCGTTGACGGTAGTGCGGAATAATGTGTCCGCGACAACGTTGTAATGTTCGGAAACATGTTAATGTCCGAAGTAAATTGAGTGATATAATCCAAGTTGCGAGATTGCCTCGGATTACGTTCAGTTTTTGACTGAATCGCTCGTGTCAGAGGTTTGTGATCGGTGTAGATTGTGAAATCTCGACCTTCAACAAAAGTGTTTATAATCGTTTCAATGTGGGGCCGTGTGTGTGTGACACGACTCGCTTCTATACCGCACCAAATTATCGTCTCACTAGATAATACACGCGGTCGTAAACTTAATACACGGGATGAGAAAAACCAAAAATGGCGTTGACGTAAAATGGTGAATGTTAAAAGCAATAAAACTCTAACTTTTAGAACAATCAATAATTCACTTAAGTTTATTTTTAAATAAGCACTTTGTTTTTATTAAATTAATTAACAGATTTAATTTATAAAAATACTATTCACCATTTGCAATTTATTTATTATTTTAAGATTTAATTTATTTATGGAACAAAATAATGTGTCACGCCAAGTGTGTCTTATCGAGACGATGGAAAAATATTGTGTTTCTGTATAATTTTTTTCGGTTGTTTTTTAGTTGCTGTTGTTGTCTCTCTCTATCAATTATTTTCTTGGTGTTGGCATATATACTGCCAAAAATTGGTGTTGGCATACGAGAAGAATCGTATACCAAATCGTCGTTGTTGTGACGAAAACGAGATGGAGCAAACAGAGTAATAGCAAACCAAAAGTTTTCTTTGAGACTGCTAGCGAAAACGAGATGGAACAAATATCACAAAATATAATTTTAGAGTTCCGTATCATTTACGCTAGGTGGAAATGAAAATAGTTACGCTAAGAAGAATCTTGTGCGTAAACCCAAATGTGTATGTGGTGGCGAATGAATTGCAATTTATATAAACCAAATAATTAATTTATATGATTGCAATGTGTGAGTCACTACATGTTTTACTGCTAGATAAATTGCGAGTAATTCCCGGTCGAATGCGGAATATTTCTTTTCGGCATCCGTGAGTGTTTTCGAAAAGAATCCCAGGGGTTGCCAACACTCGTTATGGTGCTGTTGTAGTACTGCACCGACAGCAGTGTTCGATGCGTCAGTAGTCAAACTGAGTTTTGATTCGCTCAGCGGGTGTGCCAGAAGTGTTATCTGTTTTAATTCAGTTTTGAACTACGTGAATGCTTGTTGGCATTCGTCGGGCCAAGAGAGTTCTTAGCTGTTTTGGGATTTTTAAGTAAATCAACCAAGTGACCGTGAATTGGGGCGAGTGTCTGTGCGAGTTTCAGTATAACACGATGGTAGTAATTTACCATACCGACAAATCGTTGGATACTTTTAATTGAAGTTGGAGCTGGGAATTCTCTGATTGCGTTAATTCATTCTTCTGATGGTAAGCTACCATCAGGGGTAATCTTGTGGCTGAGGAAATTAACAGTGGTTACGCCAAAGACGCATTTTGCCCTCTTGATATGCACATCAAACTGTGCTAACTTATTGAACAATTGCTCTAAGTGTAGTTTGTGCTGTTCCACAGTGTGCGAAGTAACAAGAATATCGTCAATGTAGACTAAGACGAAATCTAAGTCACGAACGACTTCGTTCATGAAGCGCTGAAATGTTTGTGCGGCGTTTCGTAGACCGAATGGCATTCGAGTGAACTCGAAGAGGCCAAATGGGGTCGTTATTGCCGTTTTGTGTACATCTTCAGGCGCTACGGGGATTAAATGATATGCTCTGACCAGATCAATTTTGGAGAAGATTTTGCGTCCATGTAAGTTCATGGAAAAATTTTGGATGTGAGGTATCGGGTAGCGATCCGGGGTTGTCACCGAGTTTAATCGCCGATAATCCCCACATGGTCTCCAATCTTCATCTTTCTTTTTCACCATGTGTAATGAGGACGAAACGGGAGATGCCGATGGCCGACAAATCCCTAATTTCACCATGTGCTGAAATTCAGTGAATGCAGCTTCGTGAGGGACTGAGTCTAGCCTACGTGGTCTTTACACGGGCAGATGGCCTGCGATGACAATGTGATGGACCACGTTGTGTCGGACTGGTAAATTGTAGTTCGGCTCTGCTGTTAAACAAGGAAATTGTTTCGGTGTGTCGATGCGAATCATTGTGGCATTGATTGACAGCTTAGTCGCTGAATCAACCAACCTTTTGTTTTGCAGGTCAACAAGAAGTCCGAATTTGTATAAGAAATCGTCGCCAATGATCGGATGATTCACAGCAGCTATAATAAAAGCGTGCGTGAAGGTTCCTTTCAGTCCGAGATCCACATGTTGCAACTTTTTGCCGTACGTGTGGATGGTTGTGCCATTGGCGGCCGAGACGACTAGATCGGGGTTTCGTTTATGAACTGATAATAGGTTTTTGAAATGCGCCACTGGAATAACCGAGAGGTCGGCTCCAGTGTCAATTAGATACGTGAGTTTTGTAATTTTATCGTATAAATGTTGGCGAGCCGAGAGTGAGATGTTTGATGTTGCGGTTGATATAAGGATGTGCGACGTGGCAGTCGGGACCCGTTCATTTACCCGTTTTTTTTATTAGCGCTGTCATCCATGCCGACCGTTGTCGCTGGTTCCCGCCAACTGCATGGGTTTGTACATCTCTTAGCAGCCTTTTTCAAAATTAAATCACCATGGTAGTTGCTGGTTTTGCTGCTGCTGGAACGTGAGCGCGATTGGGTTCGTCGACTTTGTGACCAGTCTCGAAATAAGCTGTCTATTTTGGATTCCAGATGTGCCAATCGCTCTGCGAACGATGTGCCGGTACGTGAGGGAGAACGGTGGTCTCTACCTTGATTATGATATGTTGGCACTCTAGCTCTCGACTGCCTATTTTCGTTTTTGTTATTAAAATGCACTTTTGCTTGCGTCTCGAATACCTGGCGATGTGGTTGTCCGATGTTCATGATGTCGAACATGCGGTCTGCCATTCTAGATAATTCGTCGTTCGGAGCAGTTTCTTGGTGTGCCGACAGTGTGACTTTGATCAACTCGGGCATTTTGCGAATCCAAATGGATCTAATAAATTGTTCGCTTACTAATTTAGTTGTACCCTCGAGTGTGCGAATATGATGCAATGCCTCCGATGGACGATGAGTTTCCTTCGTCTGAAGGTTCTAGACGCGCCAACAACGTTTACTTTAACACGTTGTACTGATTATCTTGTGGCCAGGGTTGTGCACGTAAATTAAATCGTGTAATTTACACGTAAATTTAGAGGTAAATAATTATTTTTTACATGCGAGTTAAATTTACATAATGTAAAAAAATATGTAAAAAATAGTAAAAAATTAAATAAAGTGACATCTGTTATGAACTACGGGAATTGTAAAATGACATCTGTTATGAACTACGGGAATAGTTATTTAAATATATGATTTTAGTCGATAAAAAAACCATTTGATAAAAATCCATCTATTGTAAAGAAAATTACTCATCAAGTCTGAGAATGTCTAGGGTGGTGTATTTCGTCTACATAATATTATAGCGCTGTTGTAGTTTGTTTTTTGCGCATATGTATTTAAAATATTGTATGTTCGGAAATTCGTATTAGTGATTTTATTAATTACGTTTACATATTTTCATTTAATATCAACAATTTGGCTATGCAAATGTAAATAATAATTAATGCCATATTTTTTTTTATTACACAACAACAATGGTTAATTATTTTATTTATAAACAATTTAAAACGATTTAAGAATTTTTGTCCAACATTTTCAAATACAAAAAAAAATTGTTAATACAATAGTATTGGTAATAATTACTCAAAGAATTATTTTTTAAGCCACAATTGTTATTAACAATTTTTTTTTTTTTTGTGTTTTAATAAATAATTGTTTGCATAAATAATGGGCTCGACGGATTAACTTTGTGTGTATGTGTGTATGCATATGAATTTTTGCAAAACCTGCTAAAATTCTCTGTAGAAGACTCTAAAGAGAATTTTAGCAGGTTTTGATTTTTGGCAAAACCAACAATAATGTACTAAACACATTACATTACACATATACACGTTATTGTTATTGTACTCTCATTCTCGCTCAATTATTTTTGTTCTCTTTTTTCTTAAAGTTACATACATATTTTAATTGTATATCTGACTACTGAATATTATATAAGATTAATCTCTTCAGTACAATAAAATGTCAATCGAAATTTGAAAATGAATTATTTTATACTGGTTCAACTTTGGAGTCATAAAACTAGAAATAATATACCATATATTTCTATCCTTTTTTAAAACATAAAATAACAAAACGTATTCGCATAGTATAAAATATACCTACATGAATGAAACACAAAAATAGGTCATTAATTTGGTAATTTTATGTACTTTTGTGTATTTTAGAGTATAAGTATACGTATGTATATAGTACAGGTGTATATACACGTGCAGCTGATCAGTGATCAATCAATCTATCTACCTATATATAATATACATACACATATACATTTTATATTTGAAATGTCCTCCTGTATGAAACAAACAAAATGTTGAACCCTGAAAATGTTTTCACCTTGAAATTAAACAAGGCCAAACGGCAAATAAAAACAAAAACGGGTGCACAAACAGCGCTGCTAAAAAAGGAATACAAAATTATTTTATTTACATACATATTTGGTTTTTAATTTACTAACATTAAAAGCATATGGTTGGAATGGTTGAATTTATTTAGGTCAAATCAAATGTTTATTGTGTGTGTGTGTTTATATCCATTTTTTGGCGCAAAACCAATTGAAACAAATTGTTCACATCACGTGTTAACTTGCTCGATCTCTTCTCTCGCTTGTTATTTTTATAATATAGTATAGATAGACTACACTCCAAAGTCCATAGATGATAATTTCTGTGAGAGGGTCGGTGTAAAGAGCGAATGACGGCTTGTATATAAACATTTTTGTTGGTTTTGACCTACATACACATATGTATTATTTTATATTTGAAATCTATACTGTATGAAAACTAAAATTTTTTTTGGATATAAGTAGCTATGTACATGTTTTTTTCTGAAATAATGAGTTTGGGCAAAACCAACACAAATGTATAAGACATTTGTGTTGGTTTTGGTTTGGGTCATTCACCTTTTCTATATTATTGTCTTGTTGTTTATTTATCTTTTTTTTTAAATGCTTTCTAATGTGTTTACCTAGGTGCAATAAACAAATCCAATAATAGAAGTGATAATAAATTTGATTAAAATATGGATTGATAACAATCTCATTTTTAAGGATATGCGATGCCACAAAACATTCTTTGTTTCTTTGCTATTTGAAGAAATAAAAAGTTAGAATAATTAATTATACGCAGTTTTCCGTTATGAATGTGTTTTGTTTTTACCGAATTGAGGAGAACGGATAATACATTATTATTTATGTATGTATATTGAATATGATCACGATCAGACACTCGCTCACCACACGACAATCATTTGTCAAAATAAACATTTTGAACCTTGAATCTGTGCAAAGTTATTTTAAAAATTGAATCAACTTTTACATTGTACATAATAATTTTTATGAACATTTTTAGTACATAATTAGAATTACGAATTCTGTGGCAATAATCCTAAGTGAGGTAACTCGAGTTACTTACTATTTATTAAAATTCAGAATAATTGCATGAAAAGATCATTTTGATAAAGGTGAAACAAACTGTTAGAAGGGAATTTAATTTTATTTATGAAAACAGGTTTAGAAGGGAATTTATAAAAGTTTGAGTCGCCGTTTCATAAATTATATTATGCTATTGCTGGGGTAAAGTGAAAGGAAACGATTTCGTGGTCGACAACACTTCGATTGTTCGGTATTCGCCACTTCTTTCCAAAACATTCAAGGTGCATTGCAACGTGGAGTATTGCAAATCAGTGAAGTCCATCAAATACATCTGCAAATATGTCACGAAAGGGAGCGATATGGCGGTTTTTGGCGTTCAAACTTTCAATACCAACGATGAAATCACGCACTATCAAAGCATCTGGAGAATGATCAACGAGTTTATTTCAACGCATCGAATGTTGCTTAACGTGCTGAAGCACCTGTAACGACAACATTGACCAGTTTCTTTTCGATTTGTCAAAGTGATCGTATGCACGAACGTTACTCTACTCTGAGATGCCACGTTATTATACTTGGAACGGTTCATCGAAGAAATTTTAACGTCGGAAGCAACGCGATGCGGTTCCTGATCATCCATATGGGCATTCTACTGATGCTCTTGATCGCATTTACACAGTTCATCTGAAGAATGACAAATGCTTCTACTTGCGGTATTTGCTGGTGAATGTTCGTGGGCCGGCATCATTTGAATAACTTCGAACTGTCAATGGTGTAGTCTGCCCAACATTTCCTGCTGCATGTCAACAGCTCAATTTGCATTGGAAGCACTCAATCGAACTATGAAATATCTGCGCAATGACTCAAGATGTTTTGGAGGAGCAATAATTCTACTGTTTGGCGATTTCCGTCAAACACTACCAGTCATACCAAGATCGACTGCTGCCGATGAAATAAACGTTTGCCTCAAATCATCGACTCTGTGGCGCTATGTGAAGAAACTTCAGCTGACGACAAACAAGCGAGTTGCATTGCTAAACGATCTATCTGCCGAAGATTTCTCCAAGCAATTTCTGACGAATCGAATGGATTGATTTCGTTTCCGCCAAATTTTTGCAATTTCGTCTCAACAAAGGACCAGCTCATCAGCAAAGTGTTCCCGAACATCATTGCTAACCAAAAAAATTACAATTGGTTGAGTGAACGAGTAATTCTTGCGGCAAAGGACAAAGATGTGGATCACTTAAACTTCACAATTCAAAATCAAATCGTTGGTCCACTGCATTCCTTCAAATCTATCGACTATGTGTGTCACAAATGAAGACGAAGCAACCAACTATCCAACTGAATTTTTAAATTCACTGAGTCACTGGATTTCTCTGGCCGCTTGCCATCGTACAATTTACAACTGAATGACCCAATTAAAACTATGTAACGGAATGCGTTTGGTGGTGAGAAAACTCATGGGCAATGTGATTCACGTGACGATACTCAAAGGAAAATTGAAAAGTGAAGAAGTTCTCATTCCGAGAATTCCGATGATCTCAACCGATATGCCATTCGAGTTTAAACGAATTTAATTTCCGATCCGTCTTACATTCGCCATGACGATCAACAAATCACAAGGCCAATCCTTGAGTGTTTGTGGCCTGGATCTATAGAAAATGAATGTTTGTCTCACGGTCAATTGTACGTAACATGTTCACATATCGGCAAACCATCCGCTTTGTTCGTTTTCGCACCTGACAACAAAACGAAAATAGTCGTATATCACAAGATGCTTCAATGAAGGGAATCGACCCGAGCGCAACCCATCCAGCAAATAGTTTAACAGAAAGTAGTGCAACAATGCCACGCGAATCATTTCGATTCACTTCAATAAAGCAATTGCCTTGTTGCCACGTGAATTACATTCATTTTATCTTAATAAAAAACTGAATTTAATTCAGCTAATAAGTTAACACAACACAACATTTATTAATTCTGAGGCGGTACGAAGTTCGCCGGGTCAGCTAGTTTTCTATAAATTGAAAATGATAAATACATAGCTAGAAAACAAATTGAATTAATTTACGAATGCACTCAATCTCAAAACCTTCTACAATTCTCTCTTGAGAGAGAATTTTAGCAGGTTTTGATTTGAATACACTTAATAACAAATGTTTGTTGTGGATGTGTGTGTACTGTGTACATTAAATACATGTTGTGGCGCCCGCGCAAAAAAAAAAAAAAAGAAAAAAATTGTTTGCGTGCTTAGGTTAACTTTGTTCGCTCTCTCATTCTCAATCATTAATTTTAGTTTCTATTTATAATACTCTCCTTGATATTAAATAGCAAAGCAAGACAGAGTTCACCTTGAACTTGAATACGGTGAAATAACCAAATGAAAAAAACCAAAACATCTATGTACATAATAGAAATTATATGCTATAGATTTTAAAAGCAATATGTAACCACATAGCTACATAAGGTAGATTTTAGTTTTTTTTCACGTAAAATGACAATAGCTATGTATGTACTGTGTTGTACTTTATTTATTTTCTAGTTTTTAATTTTTTTTTCTGTGTTAGACATGCTGCGATGTTGCCGTTATTTAAATTGCGATGTTGCCGTTATTTAAATTGTTGTCAGTCATATTTATATAATTTTTGTTTTTGTTCTCTTGTATGTACATAAGGCCAAAAAGCAAATAAATTTTATATTTTGGTTATCCTAAATAAAAAACAAAGGAATACAAAATTACTTATATGTATTTGGTTACTAACAGTAAAAAATCATATGGTTGAAATGGTTTCCTCTTTCTACGCTTTTCCGCAGTCAAAATAATAATACATCAGCTGATTTTGTTTACATTTTTATTGTGTTGATAAAATTATGAATGGATTAGGATTTTTCATCCAAACAGATATTAACAACATAAAGAAAATTGTAATGTTTCAGTTTGTTGTTAATTTACAATAATCAAACAAAACTGTTGTTATGTAAAATATGTTTAACAAGGCAGAGGTCAAATATTTGTATTATATGTATTCGCCATGATTAAGAAAAATAATGCTAAAAATGTAGTTAAACCTAACATTTTTGTCCATGTAGACTTGTTGTTGCGACGACATTTTTGAAATTTAGATTTTTCATTATAAATAAGTACATACATTTTTTCTCTAAACGTCTTAAATGTACGCATAGCTTGTTTTAATACTACAGATTTATTGGGTATTAAAGTTGGCCTTTTTGTTACGATTATAAAAATGGACGTACCTATTGCTATTTGCTAGGCTACACTTTTAATCCTACCTCTACCTACCTAGGCGTAAATGTTTTTTACTATATAAATAAGTATTTTAATAAGTATTATATAACTTTCGGAAAGGGCATACGATGTCATCTTGGCCGCTGTTGCTATTTCCTCATTTTCTATAAAAATTGAACAGGAAAAATAAAACACAAATCGAATTAATTTGTATTATTTAGGCAAAACGTGTGTGTGTGTGTGTGTGTGTACATATCCATTTTTGGTACAAAACAAACAAGTTGAAAAAAAAATTATTTACGGGTATTAACTTTGCTCGCTCTCTCGTTCATTTTTGTTTAAAATTTAAATGTATAGATTCTCTTTTTTTAACACATTGAGTGCCACCATATAAAAAAATTATTACAAAAATTTTAATATGGAAGTCTTTTCACATTAGAATCCAAACCAAATACCCACATTCGCGATTTTAGAAGGTAGTAGTATCAACATATTACAGGCAATGTGAGGGTAATCCTACTTTATGCATAGAAGTTTTCAATAAAAGTCATTAACGTGTGATCCACGGATGGGTACTTGGCAGCCAATGTGTTAAAGTTTTTTTAATTCTACTTGTGACGTAAGTTAAATTTTTAAGGAAAGGTAAAATTTGTTTTTAAACCTAATCTAGCCAAGGTTTATTTAATTTTTAAAATGTTACCATTTCTAAAATAATGTTCCATAATTTCCATATATTATAAGTAAAGTTACTTAGTACGCTTTGCAAAAAGTAATTTTTTGATTAAAATTAAAATTTACTGATGTAACCAAAAATATTGTTGGCTGAATTAGGGTTAAATGAATTATAATAAATTATTCTAAAGGAATTATATCGCTTGTACCACTCCTCCTAATAATTTCCTTCCATCATAAATGTTTCAAGTTCTGTTTTGGTTAACTTAATCCGTTTGGTTAGTAATTAATATAGCAACGACGAATGTATTGAAGCGAATTGCAAATTTGTGTTAAATTGAAAAATGCTTCGTCATGCTTCGAGGTGCAAAAAAAATCCAGAATTTAAAACAAAAACAAAATGAATAGCCGAAACAACAGGAAATAAAATTAGGAAACTTTTACAACCTTGACAATAAAAGAAAGAAATACTCGGACACATCGTATATCACATTTGTAGATTATTATTTATTATACAGAACAACTAGTAGGTGGCACAGTTGTTAGCATGTTTGCTTTAAGCCCCGGAGGTCCCGGGTTCGATTCCCGGCGGGTGATGAAAAAATCACGGCTGGTTAATGTAGGATCAATGAATTAATCACTCATTATCCATTAAAATAATGATTACGAAACTTCAATATGAAGCGGCCAAATCCCTCCATGGGATGTAGCGCCAGCGAAAAAAAAAAAAAAAAAAAACTAGTAGGTATTGGCATGTGTAATAATAAAATGTTACGTTTAGTCCTACATAGTCTAACCAACGAACATTTTGAATCTTCATTTGATAGAAAAAGGCAACAAATATGAAACCTCTGGTTTGAAATGAAATTTGAAAATGAATTATTTTATACTGGTTCAACTTTGGAGTCATAAAACTAGAAATAATATACCATATATTTCTATCCTTTTTTAAAACTAAAATAACAAAACGTATTCGCATAGTATAAAATATACATGAATGAAACACAAAAATAGGTCATTAATTTGGTAATTTTATGTACTTTTGTGTATTTTAGAGTAAAGTATACGTATGTATATACAGGTTTATATACACGTACAGCTGATCAGTGATCAATCAATCTAAATATCAACCTATGTATAATATACATACACATATACATACATTTTATATTTGAAATGTCCTCCTGTATTTAACAAACAAAATGTTGAACCCTGAAAATGTTTTCACCTTGAAATTAAACAATGCCAAACGGCAAATAAAAACAAAGACGAGTGCACAAACACCGCTGCTAAAAAAGGAATACAAAATTATTTTATGTACATATTTGGTTTTTAATTTACTAACAGTAAAAGCATATGGTTGGAATGGTTGAACCAAAGAGTATAGAATACCAAGAGTGCCGAAGTCGAATAAAAAATTTAATCACATATAGCTCCAACAAATACTCATTTCTTAATTTTCCAAGTAGTTACATCGAAAAAAGTTTTTAATCAATCGTTTCTGCCTTAAATGACCTATTCGTCCATTGTTTTATTTCTAAAATTGGGTAAACATAACTCGAGTTAAACGGTTGTATAACCCATTGCATGACCCATTTTTTGTATGAAAATTTTCCTTCAGTTTCGTTGCTCTTGGTATTACATTCTCTTTGGTTGAACTTATTTAGGTCAAATCAAATGTTTATTGTGTGTGTGTTCATTTCATATCCATTTTTTGGCGCAAACCAATTGAAACAAATTGTTCACATCACGTGTTAACTTGCTCGCTCTCTTCTCTCGCCTAGTTATTTTTATATAGACTACACTCTCGTTTTTTTAATTTTACGACTCTCTTTGTTTTTATTTTCGTACATGTGGCGCTGCCAGCTGATAAGTGATCAATCTAGTTATTCTATTGTATAATACTTACACATCCATACATATTTTATATTTGAAATCTTTTCCTGTATGAAAACTAAAATAAATTTTGGTTATACATATTATGTATTTTTTTCTGAAATAATGAGTTTGTTGATGCGCTTTAGCCTTTAGGTCATTCACCTTTTCTAATTGGATGTTATTTTATCAAATGCTTTCTGATGCGTTTTCCTAGGTGCAATAAAGAAATACAATAATAAAAGGGATAATAGATTTGATTAAAATATGAATTGATAACAATTTGGATAGGCATATCATTTTTAAGGATATGCCACAAAACATTCCTTGTTTCTTTGCTATTTGAAGAAATAAGAAGTTAGAATAACTAACTATATGCAGTTTTCCGTTATGAATGTGTTTTATTTTTACCGACTTGAGGAGAACGGATAATACATGATTACATATTTATATTGAATATGATCAGATCACTCAACAACACTCACACGACAATCATTTATAAACATAAACATTTGAATAAAATGAATTATTATAACCTTGAATCTGTGGAAAGTTCTTAAAAAAATTGAATCAACTTTTACATTTTACATAATAATTTTTATGAAAATGTTATAGTAATTAGAATTACCAATTCTGTGGCAATAATCTAATTTACGTGTCTATGACACCAAACCGTTGTAATACTAATTTTGGCATAAATTGGAAATTTACCGTTTCCAAATTTCAGTTATTCTTAATTTTATGAATCTGAAAAATAATATAACTTAATTTATATTGCCAAAGAATTAAATAAAAAATTCGACTGTATTCGAGCTTCACAAAGGTTTGATCTGTTTAGTAGATTTTTAGCATAATTTCGTGCCCATCAATTTGTCTAAATTTTGAATGCTTTGGTAACCTATACAATAATAAACATTTATTTATAATAAATATGTATGTTTATTAAAAATATATAATTGGTTTTAACAATAACTACATTCATCGAGACTAGATTGCAGTCGCTGACTATAATAAATGTAAAATTTGCAGTAAATTAGCAAAACATAAAAAGTAGAATGACTAAAAAAAATTGGTGTTACTGTCGTGAGGTCACACATTTTTAATTTCATGAGACAGGCTGTGAAAAAAATGGAAAAGTTTTTTTTGCTTACAGGTTGGTATAAATTTCCAACATAACGAAAAAAAAACAACAACCTGTAAGTAAAAAGTAAAACGTTTTTTCATTGTGATACATATTGGCCCAAATGTTATACTGAAAGCATGCAAGAAATTATCGTCTATGGATGGGTTGGCATTTGTGTATCGATGAACCAATATGAACATATTTTTTCGTAAATTCGGTGGTCCTCCATTAACACGATAATTGGTTAACGCGAATATGATTTAATTATAGTCAATGCTATCCAAATCCTATCGTTGAGGGAATTGAAAGAAAAAAACAGAAATTATGTTAAAATTTTACAATCTGATCCTCCAACGAAGAAAATCCCTTGTAAACTAATTATAAGTACAAATTATGTACTACATAATGGGCCAGATACTCGATACTCTAGCAATTCGCAACTCTGCAAATATGGCGGATTTGCTAATCGAAAATTTGCTTGCATAAACTACTAGATTATTTTAGCAAAGTAAAATATATTTTTGTATTCAGCACAAACGTTTAAAGTGCATTAAAGTAGCCCATTTTCTAAAATTCAGAAACAAATTGGATTGCTAAATTATCGTGTTTAACATTTCTAGCAAATTCGCAAAAAAAAACTGCTTATCTGAGTATCGAGTATATCTAGCCCATTATGTAGATATTATGTAGTTTGTATTTAAATTTCAAGATTGAAAATTCAGTTGAAATATTTTGTAGCTCAATAGGTCTTGACTTTTTTTCGTTTATGTACATCAAATTGTTATGACGTATCAATTACCTTCAAAACAGGTATTTGAAAACAGTATTAAAAAACATTTACGCCTAGGTAGGTAGAGGTAGGATTAAAAGTGTAGCCTAGCAAATAGCAATAGGTACGTCCATTTTTATAATCGTAACAAAAAGGCCAACTTTAATACCCAATAAATCTGTAGTATTAAAACAAGCTATG
>CAUVYM010000393.1:0-47047 GCA_963556165.1 Tipula helvola
TAGAATGAATTTATTAATATGGGGATAATTTTTGGTGATTTGGCGTCTATTGGAAGGGGGCTCCGTAACATTCCAGTAGGCGCAAGTGTAGTTACTGCCTCCACGGGGCACCACTGGAAACTAGATCCATTAGGCAGAATGTGGCCTTTTGGTACATGCTAAAGTACGGCGCTAAAGGAGAAAACCTTGACAAAAAACCCTAATCTAAGGTGGAACAGCATATGCCGAAGGATCAATGGCTGATAGGTTAATCAGTTCATATATGCGGACTCTGGATACCAGGCACCCTTCAGTTTTATTTAGCCTTCCTGCATAGTAAATCTGGGTGACCTACAGGCGACTTTTTTATTCCCAGTAACTCGCAAGAGTTAAATCAAAACGGTAGACGAGGCACGGGAAGGAATGCACGGGAGTGGGTCTGCCCTATCGAAGTCCTTGAGTCCCAGTGCTACCGCTTTTCTAGCAGAGGTAAATCTTATTATATCTAGAAGGGAGAGCAATGAGCCTAGATATTATATAACGCGTTGTAACAACCGCTTGTGGTTGTTATGTTTTATTTAATCTAAATCTGTAATTACGGTTGGAAATCCCAACAAGGTTGCATGTTTATCCACTGCGCTGCCTAAAATCTCTTCCACTACACGTCATTCTTTCTTTGGCTTAATTTGTAATAGAAAATATTTTTTTTTTTTGGTAGAGTGTACCATTTAGCATTTTATACTTCTCCGTATTTTGGTCGGTTACTCGATTCGTTTTATCATTTTTTGTTTTGATGGTATGTAATGACGTGTAGTGGTTGGTGTGTTGCTTCATCTGTTTTGTTTTGGTTAGCGCGTGGATTTTCCATGTAAATGGAATGTTCCAGTGATTAAATTAAATAGTATTGGTGTGTGCGAGTCGATTTTTGGGTGCGGTTGTATGTATATACGCCACCCGAAATTTATCGGTCGGGTTAATGTTTTCTTTAGTAAATAATTTTTGGGTGGGGGAATAAATTTTTATTTTGTACGCGTCGGGAATTTTATTTTGGATAGTCTAGTTTGGATTTTTAAGATGAATGGTCGTGTTTTTGTTTTATGAACGGGAAAAAAAATAATAAAATTTTGAGAAGATAAAGTCGAGTTTTTGTTTAAAAATAATATCGTGCTCGTTTTTAATTTTGTGGCGGTGAAGTTTTTTTTTGGGAACATTGATATTAAAAAAAAAAAAAAGAAAACCAAGTTTGGAGTTGAATCCAGTTTATCTGGTTGTTTTGTGAAAGTTTATAAAGAGGAAACTAATGATAAAGAAATTATAAAGATAAATGCGTGAAAAAAATAAAAAAATGGCGCAAATTTTTTTTGTATCAAATTTTGTTTGAACTTTGAAAAAAAAACATTTAATAAATTTTGATTAATTAATAATACCGAATTGTCAGAAAATAAATAAAATAAAACAAAGGAAAATATATATTTTGGTTTTAAGTGCCCGTGTGCATAATTTTTTCCTTATCTGTACTGTTAATTGATAAAAAAGGAAAACAAATATATGTGAAACTTTTAATAACTGTATTGGCGTGAGGCAAATTTTTATTTTTTTTGTATTTTTGGTTTTGGGGTAAATAAAATCAAACTAAAATTTGAATTGTGAATAAATAGGTTTTATTGAAAATATGAACAAAAGAATTAAATAGTTTTATTGACAGTACTTGTGTTTATGAGTGGAAGAAATTGTCGTCGTCACCAGGCGGATACTTGGTTTTCATGAATGCACGTTTTGTGTATCAAATTTTGGTAACGGTCCTGATTCAAGGCGAGTATAAAAGAAAAAAGAAAAATCCGGCAACGTCAAACATCCAGAGTGTAAACAAGGTGTTTGTGTGGTTTTGCGAGTGCGTACATCCTGTGTCAGAGCGGGCATATAACAGGCCAGCTATTTTGGCTGAAGATTTGATCGGTTGTTGGTGAAGTTGGTGGTTGTGTAAATAGTCGAGATTGGCGGTACAAGTCCTTCCAATTAAAATATTACATAAAAAATAAAAAATAAAAAAAAACGTTATTTGGCTCCGGAGAAGTGTTTTGTGGCACCTAACCTTGCTGTGGGTTGAGGACGGTGCGTGAGGGGGCTGCTGGGACGGTATCCTGCGTCGGCGCTGGTAGCTGGTTTGTGGTCGGACGGGCCAAGCTTGTGGTACAGGTAGAGTGTGACGTACAAAAATAAAAAAATACGTACGCTCACACCGCGTGTAATTTATTTTTTTTTAGTTTTGATTGTGAGCCAAACTTGGTTTTGTTGTTTTAGTATTATATTTTTATTTTTTATTATATATATTTTTCGCGGGTTTTCAGGTTCCGGGGGGCGTCATATGCGACACCCCACAAAATCGATTCGCACCACATTTTGTTTTTTTTGGTAATTCATCTAACGGTTCATTTTCATTTCAAATTTCTTTCATTTCATTTTTGTTTTCATTTCGTTTTTTTCCGCTTTGAGTTTTTTATGCGTAATTGCAGATTTGTTTTTATGATTTCGGGTTACATTTAGTGATGTGTTGCTAATAGTTTCGTGTGATCGCGTGAGGATGTGCGGCCTTATGCTGACCTAGGCCTTGGACAAGGTCGCCGGAGTGGCACCGGCGTCCTTGTCGAACGCAAATTTTGTTTTTATGATTATCTACCACTGTGGTCGTGGCACAGTAGAATAATTTTCTTGTCCCCTTCGTTTTATCTCTATGCGGTTTTCAAGCATAGTAATATGTCTGGTAACCCCCACGCCTAGCGGCGAGCTTCAGCCAGTGCAATACCGCAACCAGACCTCTATTGCTATGTTCTGTTTAACAAAATCCCTTTTGGGGGATTTTGTTACAGTGGCGCCCAAACGTTGGGGGCGTATCAAGAATACCACGTTAGTAACCATTGCTTGTCGTAAGAGGCGACTACACGGTTGGAGGTCGGATTAACAAACCGCCTCCGTAAAATTTTGACATGTTTTCAATAGTTTATTTTCTAATTCAAAAATTTTCATTAAATCCTTTTGCTGGTTTCATTGTTCCTTTAATTAGATCTGATTTATATTCTTTTGTTGTCTCTGTTCTTTAAGTGCCGATTCTGGCATTCATTTCTACATCCGCTTGTTGCGTTGAATTAGTGTGTAAGGTCAGATCGGTTCCCTGAAGTCAGAAAGTCGAGTTCAAGTGGTTTCTTTTATTTCTCCTTCTGTTTTTGGGAGTGGTGTCCGTAATCCACTACTACTTCTGCCTTTGTGGTATTTGACTTTAGAGTGAGATTTCGGCTCATCATTCTTGAAGGCAGACGTAAAGCTCAACTTTGTTTTCTCTTTTCGTTTTGGGACAATTGCATCAGTAACTTGTCATTATTTCATTTCAAATATTTTTTTTTTTCTTCTCAGTTCAATTTCATTCTTTAGTTTTATTGGAGTTATAGTTTTAGTTTATAGTTTAGTGCAGTGTTGCCATACAATTTCTAAGAAAATTATTTTGAGTGCAGTGTTGCCATATCGTTTAAAGTTTATTTCTTTATTTTATTTTTTTTGGGATTTAGTTTTAGTTTTTTCAGTTATTTTTATTATTAATTAGTTTTCCTAGTTCAACTTAGGTATTTAAGTGAAATTTTTATGTATTTAATTTTACGTTAATGGGTAGGTTCAAATGAACTCCATGTATTACAAAATATTCCATATAAGACAAAAATTCTCTATCAAATCAAATTTTTCTATACGACACAATCCCTATAAGACAAATGATCTTTCATTTTTTTTTGTTACTGAAATTTGGAACGATACAGAGAAGATTAGCATGGCTCCTGTGCAAGGATGACACGCAAGGTCGTGAAGCGTTCCACATTTTTGTTCTTTAGATAATTTTTTTATTTAGTTTTAGGTGTCTGTTACTTTAGTTTGTAGGTTTATGGTTAGTACCATTTATTTAAAAATAAATTATACAACATTTTCTCTATTAGACGCAATTTCCCAATAAGACGAAATTTCCTTATATGACAAAATTTACCTATATGACATCATCTATATAATACAAATTAAACTTGTAAATTTTTTTTCTTTTCGTTATTTTTATCATTATTATTAGTTAATAGTTTCTTTCATTTATAAATTTATTTGGGGTAATTAATTTTCTTATAATTAATTGGTAATTTAATTGGGGTTATTATTTAGATATATTTTTTATTCTCTTTCTTTTATATTAATTTTTTTTTTTGATTACTTTAATATTTGGTTTTGTTAGTTTTATATATATTTTGAAATTTAAATTTTTTTTTCCTTCCGCCACTTCAATTTTTTCTTTTCACTCTTTAATTCTCCTGTTATACAAGAAAATGTGTCCAGTTTAAATTCTTCAAGTGACAATTCGGTTCTACATATTGATCTTAACTCTTCAGCTTTTCAGGACGATGAATATGTACAACAGATCAATCGAGTACGACTATTGAAAGATTGTAATCACAACTTCCAAATCCGTGATAATAAACTCTTGATCTTACCTTCCTACGCTTCTCGTTATACGTCCACTGATTTGTCTGAATGGAAGTTAGTAGTTCCGTTGTCCTTGACTGCAAATTTAATTGAACTGGCTCATTCTTCTCCTACTTCTGCTCATATGGGTATTAAAAAAACTGTAGAACGACTTCAGCGGCAATTTTTCTGGTTTGGTATGACTAAACAAATCAAACTTTTCATCTCCAATTGTTTACAATGCAAGATGAATAAGCCTGTAAATTTTAGCACTCAACCTTTGATGGGTTCTCAAACTGAGTCTACCAGACCTTTTGAAAAATTGTTCGTTGATTTCCTTGGACCTTATCCTCGCTCCAAACGAGGTAATACCTGTATCGCTATAGTGTTGGATCATTATTCAAAGTTTGTTCTAGTCAAACCATTGCGTGAAGCTTCCGCCTCTTCTCTGTGTAACTTTTTGGAAAATGAGGTGTTTTTACTTTTCTCTGTACCTGCAGTGATTACTTCTGATAATGGCAAACAATTTCTATCTCACTTATTTAAAGATCTTTTAAAAAAAATATAATGTTGATCATATACGTACTCCTATTTACTCTCCTCAAAGCAACGCTTCTGAGAGAGTTAATCGGACGTTACTGTCTAGTATTCGTTCTTATCTTGATGATCATGCACATAATGAATGGGATTGCCATCTCTCTGAAATCACTGCAGCATTGCGAAATGTTAAACACGACGTCACGAATTTTTCTCCTCACTATTTGGTCTTTGGTCAACACATGTCATTAAACGGTTCAGATTATGCTTTACGTAAACTTTTATCTCCTCAGGATGATAACGAAATACATGTGTTGTCCAAATCTAATAGATTAAATCTTATTCGTGATCAAATAACTCATTACCTGAAAGTTGCACATGAGAAATCAGCTGTTCGATATAATTTACGAAGTACCAATAGGAATTTCCTGCCTGATCAACCTGTGTTTGTCCGATCCTTCGCACAAAGTAGTGCTCCTGATAGATTTTCTGCAAAGTTAGCTGCTAAGTTTATTCCTGCTTTTATCACTGATAAAATCGGAACAGTCTCTTATAATATCAGAAATCTTGATGGAAAACCTTTGGGAGTTTATCATGCCAAGGATATACGATTGTGACAAATTATTAGTGAAATTTTTTTCTCCTTCCCTCTTACTTTCATGCCTGGCTTTGAGATCTTTTCTCGGGTGTGAGTCGTCCCCACGCTGTAACAACCGCTTGTGGTTGTTATGTTTTATTTAATCTAAATCTGTAATTACGGTTGGAAATCCCAACAAGGTTGCATGTTTATCCACTGCGCTGCCTAAAATCTCTTCCACTACACGTCATTCTTTCTTTGGCTTAATTTGTAATAGAAAATATTTTTTTTTTTTGGTAGAGTGTACCATTTAGCATTTTATACTTCTCCGTATTTTGGTCGGTTACTCGATTCGTTTTATCATTTTTTGTTTTGATGGTATGTAATGACGTGTAGTGGTTGGTGTGTTGCTTCATCTGTTTTGTTTTGGTTAGCGCGTGGATTTTCCATGTAAATGGAATGTTCCAGTGATTAAATTAAATAGTATTGGTGTGTGCGAGTCGATTTTTGGGTGCGGTTGTATGTATATACGCCACCCGAAATTTATCGGTCGGGTTAATGTTTTCTTTAGTAAATAATTTTTGGGTGGGGGAATAAATTTTTATTTTGTACGCGTCGGGAATTTTATTTTGGATAGTCTAGTTTGGATTTTTAAGATGAATGGTCGTGTTTTTGTTTTATGAACGGGAAAAAAAATAATAAAATTTTGAGAAGATAAAGTCGAGTTTTTGTTTAAAAATAATATCGTGCTCGTTTTTAATTTTGTGGCGGTGAAGTTTTTTTTTGGGAACATTGATATTAAAAAAAAAAAAAAGAAAACCAAGTTTGGAGTTGAATCCAGTTTATCTGGTTGTTTTGTGAAAGTTTATAAAGAGGAAACTAATGATAAAGAAATTATAAAGATAAATGCGTGAAAAAAATAAAAAAATGGCGCAAATTTTTTTTGTATCAAATTTTGTTTGAACTTTGAAAAAAAAACATTTAATAAATTTTGATTAATTAATAATACCGAATTGTCAGAAAATAAATAAAATAAAACAAAGGAAAATATATATTTTGGTTTTAAGTGCCCGTGTGCATAATTTTTTCCTTATCTGTACTGTTAATTGATAAAAAAGGAAAACAAATATATGTGAAACTTTTAATAACTGTATTGGCGTGAGGCAAATTTTTATTTTTTTTGTATTTTTGGTTTTGGGGTAAATAAAATCAAACTAAAATTTGAATTGTGAATAAATAGGTTTTATTGAAAATATGAACAAAAGAATTAAATAGTTTTATTGACAGTACTTGTGTTTATGAGTGGAAGAAATTGTCGTCGTCACCAGGCGGATACTTGGTTTTCATGAATGCACGTTTTGTGTATCAAATTTTGGTAACGGTCCTGATTCAAGGCGAGTATAAAAGAAAAAAGAAAAATCCGGCAACGTCAAACATCCAGAGTGTAAACAAGGTGTTTGTGTGGTTTTGCGAGTGCGTACATCCTGTGTCAGAGCGGGCATATAACAGGCCAGCTATTTTGGCTGAAGATTTGATCGGTTGTTGGTGAAGTTGGTGGTTGTGTAAATAGTCGAGATTGGCGGTACAAGTCCTTCCAATTAAAATATTACATAAAAAATAAAAAATAAAAAAAAACGTTATTTGGCTCCGGAGAAGTGTTTTGTGGCACCTAACCTTGCTGTGGGTTGAGGACGGTGCGTGAGGGGGCTGCTGGGACGGTATCCTGCGTCGGCGCTGGTAGCTGGTTTGTGGTCGGACGGGCCAAGCTTGTGGTACAGGTAGAGTGTGACGTACAAAAATAAAAAAATACGTACGCTCACACCGCGTGTAATTTATTTTTTTTTAGTTTTGATTGTGAGCCAAACTTGGTTTTGTTGTTTTAGTATTATATTTTTATTTTTTATTATATATATTTTTCGCGGGTTTTCAGGTTCCGGGGGGCGTCATATGCGACACCCCACAAAATCGATTCGCACCACATTTTGTTTTTTTTGGTAATTCATCTAACGGTTCATTTTCATTTCAAATTTCTTTCATTTCATTTTTGTTTTCATTTCGTTTTTTTCCGCTTTGAGTTTTTTATGCGTAATTGCAGATTTGTTTTTATGATTTCGGGTTACATTTAGTGATGTGTTGCTAATAGTTTCGTGTGATCGCGTGAGGATGTGCGGCCTTATGCTGACCTAGGCCTTGGACAAGGTCGCCGGAGTGGCACCGGCGTCCTTGTCGAACGCAAATTTTGTTTTTATGATTATCTACCACTGTGGTCGTGGCACAGTAGAATAATTTTCTTGTCCCCTTCGTTTTATCTCTATGCGGTTTTCAAGCATAGTAATATGTCTGGTAACCCCCACGCCTAGCGGCGAGCTTCAGCCAGTGCAATACCGCAACCAGACCTCTATTGCTATGTTCTGTTTAACAAAATCCCTTTTGGGGGATTTTGTTACAGCGTTTAGAAGTACTTCCTACAGTAAACATCTAGGAGGGAGAGCAATGAGCCCAGATAGTATGTCCCAGCAACTCGCGAGAGTAAAATCAAAACGGTAGACGAGGCACGGATAGGAATATACGGGAGTGGGTCTACCCTCTCGAAGTCCATGAGTCCCAATGCTACCGATCTTCTAGCAGAAGTAAATGTTATTACATCTAGGAGGGAGAGCAATGAGCCCAGATTGTATGTAACGCGTGTAGAAGTTTTTGCTACAGTAGACATCTAGGAGGGAGAGCAATGAGCCCAGATAGTATGTATCACGTACCGGTCGGCAGTATTATCAGGTTCATTAAGAGCCTGAATATTAGCTGAACGGATAATTAAGTAGGGCTTGATGCACAAAAGATCTTTTAGGTCGCAGTGCGAGGTGGCTTAACGCCCACATGGCCCTCAAGTAATAATAATAATGAGGATAATTTATTTGAAGTTAATATTTCCGCAAATTGTAAGAGAATTTAATCCAGTTTCGAATTACGAGTGTGAAGTTTTCCAGACATTCCAGAGATTTATCACTGTATTAGTATTACACTGCTAAAACAAATTCTTATTGGAAAATTGAGTGTTATTTCAAAAAATTGAGTAGTATTTAGAAAAGTATTTTCTAAAATCAAGCTTTAATTAAATTTATGCAAATCAAAAAACATAAAAAATTCTTGCTCGTTCGATATTAAAGGAATTTTAATTGATTTATCTATGAATTGTTATTAAAAAAATGATATATGGCATTTTAAAGTTAAAGTGTGACTTGATAGAACTCTTATTAAACGAACGATTCGTATGGATTAGGATTTTTTAATTAGGTATTGTAGACACAATTTTGCAGAACTTTTCTTAATGTATTGGAATGGGGTCAGTGCATTGGAAATGGGATTCTCAAATTATTTTTAGATGAAGTTCTGGAATGAAATTGGGATTCTAAAATGATTTTTGGATAAAGTTTTGGAATATCCAAGAATGATGGAACTTGCCTATTTCTCAACCGAATATTTTTGTTTGATTTTCATATAATATTGATGTAGCGTTGGAATTTCCTAAATTTAGTTATCTAATACATTTCTGCTCATAATTTGAAGAATTTTAAAAATTTGTTGAGGTTGTTTCTTGTTTCGCTGCGTCACATAATGTCCATTTAGTATAAATTTTGACTCGAAGAAGCTAGAACGTTCGTTTGCATTTCAATCGTCAGCTCTCGTCAAGTTCTATAGATTGCGTATATAAAACATTAATGTGAAATAGTTAAAGTCAATATATATGGTGTTAAAGTAAAAAATGAAAATAAATAATGCAATGTCGGCCTATACTCGTCGAAAAGCCAAATCAAAATATAGAGAACGTTTACGGTTGAAAAGGGCTTCTCAAGAGCAATCCTGTGTTACTTCTTAGTGTTCAAAAATTATTATGACATATACAGTATGCGAAGAAATGAATCGAACGATATCATAAAATAATTTCTTTGGCAAATAAAAATTATTTTTTAAATATGTATCTCATTATACTTTTTATTTCATGTACAATACTATCTAAATTAAAGAAACATAATTGTACCGGTTATCATTATTCAAATTTTTAATGTAATTAACATCATCTTTTTAATTCCCTTCATTTCTAACTACGAATAAATGAACCGATGGTTGTAAAAATGTTCGCATTTTTTAGAAATGGGAGGTAGGGAGTTAATAGAATATTAAAATTAATACTTGGTGGGACCACATTTAGCCAATTTAACCGCTTTTAATCGATTTGGTATGCTTTGCACGAGCTTTGAGGTGTATTCAATGCCAATTGCACCAAATCTTATTAATTCTACGGCTTATTGGAATTTTTGAATCCAACTGTAATCATAAATTTTCTATCGGATTCAAATCCGGGCTTTGCGGAGGCCATTTGAGTTTTTTTATTTTATGTTTTCTAAAAAAATTCTCGGTTACTTTTGAAGTATGCTTGAGGTCATTATCCTGTTGAAAGATATAGCGACTGCGCAAGTGTAACTTCTCGATAGATTTTCTTAGATCGTTTTCTAAAATATTTACATAATCAGGCCCTTTCATTATCCCTTCTATAAGAACGAGCTCACCTACACGTTGGCCGCGAAGCAGCCCCACACCATTATTGAATCACCCCCACACCATTATTGAACTACCCCCCATGTTTTACGCTTGTGAAGTTTATCCAAAGTTAGAACTAAACCAACAAAAACAACAGAATCTGTAAATGGATTGGTAAAAATGGCAAAAATGACATTTAGGCGAACATTTTTCAATAAATAATTTGAAAACTTTTATTTGTTGTTTTAAATAAATTAAGTTTTGTTATATTCAAATTGAATTATTTTGTTAACATAAAAAATAAAACCTATATAAATACCCATCTATGTATATACTAAAATTACATAATTAGAAAAGTGAGTGTCTGTTAAATAACTTGTAAAGTTATGCTTTTCATATTGCCACATTTGGAAACATACAATTTGGGATTTTCTTAAGAAAGCCTGTATCTTAAGATTTTCCATATTTATCTCCAACGCCACTATGATTTTTTGGAAGGCCTAATCTAAGACTACGAGCATGCTTAACCATTTGAAAAGCTAATGCCTTTCGCATGGTCAAATTGCAATAGGATTTTCTTAAGAAAGTCTGTATCTTAAGATTTTCCATATTTATCTCCAACGCCACTATGATTTTTTGGAAGGCCTAATCTAAGACTACGAGCATGCTTAACCATTTGAAAAGCTAATGCCTTTCACATGGTTAAATTGCAATATTTGTGAATTTACTATATAGGATTTTCTTAAGAAAGCCTGTATCTTAAGATTTTCCATATTTATCTCCAACGCCACTATGATTTTTTGGAAGGCCTAACCTAAGACTACGAGCATGCTTAACCATTTGAAAAGCTAATGCCTTTCACATGGTTAAATTGCAATATTTGTGAATTTACTATATAGGATTTTCATAAGAAAGTCTGTATCTTAAGATTTTCCATATTTATCTCCAACGCTACTATGATTTTTTGGAAGGCCTAATCTAAGACTACGAGCATGCTTAACCATTTGAAAAGCTAATGCCTTTCACATGGTCAAATTGCAATAGGATTTTCTTAAGAAAGTCTGTATCTTAAGATTTTCCATATTTATCTCCAACGCTACTATGAATTTTTGGAAGGCCTAATCTAAGACTACGAGCATGCTTAACCATTTGAAAAGCTAATGCCTTTCACATGGTTAAATTGCAATATTTGTGAATTTACTATATAGGATTTTCATAAGAAAGTCTGTATCTTAAGATTTTCCATATTTATCTCCAACGCTACTATGATTTTTTGGAAGGCCTAATCTAAGACTACGAGCATGCTTAACCATTTGAAAAGCTAATGCCTTTCACATGGTCAAATTGCAATAGGATTTTCTTAAGAAAGTCTGTATCTTAAGATTTTCCATATTTATCTCCAACGCTACTATGAATTTTTGGAAGGCCTAATCTAAGACTACGAGCATGCTTAACCATTTGAAAAGCTAATGCCTTTCACATGGTTAAATTGCAATATTTGTGAATTTACTATATAGGATTTTCTTAAGAAAGCCTGTATCCTAAGATTTTCCATATTTATCTCCAACGCTACTATGATTTTTTGGAAGGCCTAATCTAAGACTACGAGCATGCTTAACCATTTGAAAATCTAATGCCTTTCACATGGTTAAATTGCAATATTTGTGAATTTACTATATAGGATTTTCTTAAGAAAGTCTGTATCTTAAGATTTTCCATATTTATCTCCAACGCTACTATGATTTTTTGGAAGGCCTAATCTAAGACTACGAGCATGCTTAACCATTTGAAAAGCTAATGCCTTTCACATGGTCAAATTGCAATAGGATTTTCTTAAGAAAGTCTGTATCTTAAGATTTTCCATATTTATCTCCAACGCTACTATGAATTTTTGGAAGGCCTAATCTAAGACTACGAGCATGCTTAACCATTTGAAAAGCTAATGCCTTTCACATGGTTAAATTGCAATATTTGTGAATTTACTATATAGGATTTTCTTAAGAAAGCCTGTATCCTAAGATTTTCCATATTTATCTCCAACGCTACTATGATTTTTTGGAAGGCCTAATCTAAGACTACGAGCATGCTTAACCATTTGAAAATCTAATGCCTTTCACATGGTTAAATTGCAATATTTGTGAATTTACTATATAGGATTTTCTTAAGAATGTCTGTATCTTAAGATTTTCCATATTTATCTCCAACGCCACTATGATTTTTTGGAAGGCCTAATCTAAGACTACGAGTATGTTTAACCATTTGTAAAGCTAATGCCTTTCACATGGTCAAATTGGAATATTTGAAAATTTATTATATAGAATTTTCTTAAGAAAGTCTGTATCTTAAGATTTTCCATATTTATCTCCAACGCCACTATGATTTTTAGGAAGGCCTAATCTAAGACTACGAGCATGCTTAACCATTTGAAAAGCTAATGCCTTTCGCATGGTCAAATTGCAATAGGATTTTCTTAAGAAAGTCTGTATCTTAAGATTTTCCATATTTATCTCCAACGCCACTATGATTTTTTGGAAGGCCTAATCTAAGACTACGAGCATGCTTAACCATTTGAAAAGCTAATGCCTTTCACATGGTTAAATTGCAATATTTGTGAATTTACTATATAGGATTTTCTTAAGAAAGCCTGTATCTTAAGATTTTCCATATTTATCTCCAACGCCACTATGATTTTTTGGAAGGCCTAACCTAAGACTACGAGCATGCTTAACCATTTGAAAAGCTAATGCCTTTCACATGGTTAAATTGCAATATTTGTATATTTACTATATAGGATTTTCTTAAGAAAGCCTGTATCTTAAGATTTTCCATATTTATCTCCAACGGCACTATGATTTTTTGGAAGGCCTAACCTAAGACTACGAGCATGCTTAACCATTTGAAAAGCTAATGCCTTTCACATGGTTAAATTGCAATATTTGTGAATTTACTATATAGGATTTTCATAAGAAAGTCTGTATCTTAAGATTTTCCATATTTATCTCCAACGCTACTATGATTTTTTGGAAGGCCTAATCTAAGACTACGAGCATGCTTAACCATTTGAAAAGCTAATGCCTTTCACATGGTCAAATTGCAATAGGATTTTCTTAAGAAAGTCTGTATCTTAAGATTTTCCATATTTATCTCCAACGCTACTATAATTTTTTGGAAGACCTAATCTAAGACTACGAGCATGCTTAACCATTTGAAAAGCTAATGCCTTTCACATGGTTAAATTGCAATATTTGTGAATTTACTATATAGGATTTTCTTAAGAAAGTCTGTATCTTAAGATTTTCCATATTTATCTCCAACGCTACTATGATTTTTTGGAAGGCCTAATCTAAGACTACGAGCATGCTTAACCATTTGAAAAGCTAATGCCTTTCACATGGTCAAATTGCAATAGGATTTTCTTAAGAAAGTCTGTATCTTAAGATTTTCCATATTTATCTCCAACGCTACTATAATTTTTTGGAAGACCTAATCTAAGACTACGAGCATGCTTAACCATTTGAAAAGCTAATGCCTTTCACATGGTTAAATTGCAATATTTGTGAATTTACTATATAGGATTTTCATAAGAAAGTCTGTATCTTAAGATTTTCCATATTTATCTCCAACGCTACTATGATTTTTTGGAAGGCCTAATCTAAGACTACGAGCATGCTTAACCATTTGAAAAGCTAATGCCTTTCACATGGTCAAATTGCAATAGGATTTTCTTAAGAAAGTCTGTATCTTAAGATTTTCCATATTTATCTCCAACGCTACTATGATTTTTTGGAAGGCCTAATCTAAGACTACGAGCATGCTTAACCATTTGAAAAGCTAATGCCTTTCACATGGTTTAATTGCAATATTTGTGAATTTACTATATAGGATTTTCATAAGAAAGTCTGTATCTTAAGATTTTCCATATTTATCTCCAACGCTACTATGATTTTTTGGAAGGCCTAATCTAAGACTACGAGCATGCTTAACCATTTGAAAAGCTAATGCCTTTCACATGGTTAAATTGCAATATTTGTGAATTTACTATATAGGATTTTCTTAAGAAAGCCTGTATCTTAAGATTTTCCATATTTATCTCCAACGCCACTATGATTTTTTGGAAGGCCTAATCTAAGACTACGAGTATGTTTAACCATTTGTAAAGCTAATGCCTTTCACATGGTCAAATTGCAATATTTGTATATTTACTATATAGGAGTTTCATAAGAAAGTCTGTATCTTAAGATTTTCCATATTTATCTCCAACGCTACTATGATTTTTTGGAAGGCCTAATCTAAGACTACGAGCATGCTTAACCATTTGAAAAGCTAATGCCTTTCACATGGTCAAATTGGAATATTTGTGAATTTACTATATAGGATTTTTTTAAGAAAGCCTGTATCTTAAGATTTTCCATATTTATCTCCAACGCCACTATGATTTTTTGGAAGGCCTAATCTAAGACTACGAGTATGTTTAACCATTTGTAAAGCTAATGCCTTTCACATGGTCAAATTGCAATATTTGTATATTTACTATATAGGAGTTTCTTAAGAAAGTCTGTATCTTAAGATTTTCCATATTTATCTCCAACGCCACTATGATTTTTTGGAAGGCCTAACCTAAGACTACGAGCATGCTTAACCATTTGAAAAGCTAATGCCTTTCACATGGTTAAATTGCAATATTTGTGAATTTACTATATAGGATTTTCTTAAGAAAGCCTGTATCTTAAGATTTTCCATATTTATCTCCAACGCCACTATGATTTTTTGGAAGGCCTAACCTAAGACTACGAGCATGCTTAACCATTTGAAAAGCTAATGCCTTTCACATGGTTAAATTGCAATATTTGTGAATTTACTATATAGGATTTTCATAAGAAAGTCTGTATCTTAAGATTTTCCATATTTATCTCCAACGCTACTATGATTTTTTGGAAGGCCTAATCTAAGACTACGAGCATGCTTAACCATTTGAAAAGCTAATGCCTTTCACATGGTCAAATTGCAATAGGATTTTCTTAAGAAAGTCTGTATCTTAAGATTTTCCATATTTATCTCCAACGCTACTATGATTTTTTGGAAGGCCTAATCTAAGACTACGAGCATGCTTAACCATTTGAAAAGCTAATGCCTTTCACATGGTTAAATTGCAATATTTGTGAATTTACTATATAGGATTTTCATAAGAAAGTCTGTTTCTTAAGATTTTCCATATTTATCTCCAACGCTACTATGATTTTTTGGAAGGCCTAATCTAAGACTACGAGCATGCTTAACCATTTGAAAAGCTAATGCCTTTCACATGGTCAAATTGGAATATTTGTGAATTTATTATATAGGATTTTCTTAAGAAAGCCTGTATCTTAAGATTTTCCATATTTATCTCCAACGCCACTATGATTTTTTGGAAGGCCTAATCTAAGACTACGAGTATGTTTAACCATTTGTAAAGCTAATGCCTTTCACATGGTCAAATTGCAATATTTGTATATTTACTATATAGGAGTTTCTTAAGAAAGTCTGTATCTTAAGATTTTCCATATTTATCTCCAACGCCACTATGATTTTTTGGAAGGCCTAACCTAAGACTACGAGCATGCTTAACCATTTGAAAAGCTAATGCCTTTCACATGGTTAAATTGCAATATTTGTGAATTTACTATATAGGATTTTCATAAGAAAGTCTGTATCTTAAGATTTTCCATATTTATCTCCAACGCTACTATGATTTTTTGGAAGGCCTAATCTAAGACTACGAGCATGCTTAACCATTTGAAAAGCTAATGCCTTTCACATGGTCAAATTGCAATAGGATTTTCTTAAGAAAGTCTGTATCTTAAGATTTTCCATATTTATCTCCAACGCTACTATGATTTTTTGGAAGGCCTAATCTAAGACTACGAGCATGCTTAACCATTTGAAAAGCTAATGCCTTTCACATGGTTAAATTGCAATATTTGTGAATTTACTATATAGGATTTTCATAAGAAAGTCTGTATCTTAAGATTTTCCATATTTATCTCCAACGCTACTATGATTTTTTGGAAGGCCTAATCTAAGACTACGAGCATGCTTAACCATTTGAAAAGCTAATGCCTTTCACATGGTTAAATTGCAATATTTGTGAATTTACTATATAGGATTTTCATAAGAAAGTCTGTATCTTAAGATTTTCCATATTTATCTCCAACGCTACTATGATTTTTTGGAAGGCCTAATCTAAGACTACGAGCATGCTTAACCATTTGAAAAGCTAATGCCTTTCACATGGTTAAATTGCAATATTTGTGAATTTACTATATAGGATTTTCATAAGAAAGTCTGTATCTTAAGATTTTCCATATTTATCTCCAACGCTACTATGATTTTTTGGAAGGCCTAATCTAAGACTACGAGCATGCTTAACCATTTGAAAAGCTAATGCCTTTCACATGGTTAAATTGCAATATTTGTGAATTTACTATATAGGATTTTCTTAAGAAAGCCTGTATCTTAAGATTTTCCATATTTATCTCCAACGCCACTATGATTTTTTGGAAGGCCTAATCTAAGACTACGAGTATGTTTAACCATTTGTAAAGCTAATGCCTTTCACATGGTCAAATTGCAATATTTGTATATTTACTATATAGGAGTTTCTTAAGAAAGTCTGTATCTTAAGATTTTCCATATTTATCTCCAACGCTACTATGATTTTTTGGAAGGCCTAATCTAAGACTACGAGCATGCTTAACCATTTGAAAAGCTAATGCCTTTCACATGGTTAAATTGCAATATTTGTGAATTTACTATATAGGATTTTCATAAGAAAGTCTGTATCTTAAGATTTTCCATATTTATCTCCAACGCTACTATGATTTTTTGGAAGGCCTAATCTAAGACTACGAGCATGCTTAACCATTTGAAAAGCTAATGCCTTTCACATGGTTAAATTGCAATATTTGTGAATTTACTATATAGGATTTTCATAAGAAAGTCTGTATCTTAAGATTTTCCATATTTATCTCCAACGCTACTATGATTTTTTGGAAGGCCTAATCTAATACTACGAGCATGCTTAACCATTTGAAAAGCTAATGCCTTTCACATGGTTAAATTGCAATATTTGTGAATTTACTATATAGGATTTTCATAAGAAAGTCTGTATCTTAAGATTTTCCATATTTATCTCCAACGCTACTATGATTTTTTGGAAGGCCTAATCTAAGACTACGAGCATGCTTAACCATTTGAAAAGCTAATGCCTTTCACATGGTTAAATTGCAATATTTGTGAATTTACTATATAGGATTTTCTTAAGAAAGCCTGTATCTTAAGATTTTCCATATTTATCTCCAACGCCACTATGATTTTTTGGAAGGCCTAATCTAAGACTACGAGTATGTTTAACCATTTGTAAAGCTAATGCCTTTCACATGGTCAAATTGCAATATTTGTATATTTACTATATAGGAGTTTCTTAAGAAAGTCTGTATCTTAAGATTTTCCATATTTATCTCCAACGCTACTATGATTTTTTGGAAGGCCTAATCTAAGACTACGAGCATGCTTAACCATTTGAAAAGCTAATGCCTTTCACATGGTTAAATTGCAATATTTGTGAATTTACTATATAGGATTTTCATAAGAAAGTCTGTATCTTAAGATTTTCCATATTTATCTCCAACGCTACTATGATTTTTTGGAAGGCCTAATCTAAGACTACGAGCATGCTTAACCATTTGAAAAGCTAATGCCTTTCACATGGTTAAATTGCAATATTTGTGAATTTACTATATAGGATTTTCATAAGAAAGTCTGTATCTTAAGATTTTCCATATTTATCTCCAACGCCACTATGATTTTTTGGAAGGCCTAATCTAAGACTACGAGTATGTTTAACCATTTGTAAAGCTAATGCCTTTCACATGGTCAAATTGCAATATTTGTATATTTACTATATAGGAGTTTCTTAAGAAAGTCTGTATCTTAAGATTTTCCATATTTATCTCCAACGCCACTATGATTTTTTGGAAGGCCTAACCTAAGACTACGAGCATGCTTAACCATTTGAAAAGCTAATGCCTTTCACATGGTTAAATTGCAATATTTGTGAATTTACTATATAGGATTTTCTTAAGAAAGCCTGTATCTTAAGATTTTCCATATTTATCTCCAACGCCACTATGATTTTTTGGAAGGCCTAACCTAAGACTACGAGCATGCTTAACCATTTGAAAAGCTAATGCCTTTCACATGGTTAAATTGCAATATTTGTGAATTTACTATATAGGATTTTCATAAGAAAGTCTGTATCTTAAGATTTTCCATATTTATCTCCAACGCTACTATGATTTTTTGGAAGGCCTAATCTAAGACTACGAGCATGCTTAACCATTTGAAAAGCTAATGCCTTTCACATGGTCAAATTGCAATAGGATTTTCTTAAGAAAGTCTGTATCTTAAGATTTTCCATATTTATCTCCAACGCTACTATGATTTTTTGGAAGGCCTAATCTAAGACTACGAGCATGCTTAACCATTTGAAAAGCTAATGCCTTTCACATGGTTAAATTGCAATATTTGTGAATTTACTATATAGGATTTTCATAAGAAAGTCTGTATCTTAAGATTTTCCATATTTATCTCCAACGCTACTATGATTTTTTGGAAGGCCTAATCTAAGACTACGAGCATGCTTAACCATTTGAAAAGCTAATGCCTTTCACATGGTTAAATTGCAATATTTGTGAATTTACTATATAGGATTTTCATAAGAAAGCCTGTATCTTAAGATTTTCCATATTTATCTCCAACGCCACTATGATTTTTTGGAAGGCCTAACCTAAGACTACGAGCATGCTTAACCATTTGAAAAGCTAATGCCTTTCACATGGTTAAATTGCAATATTTGTGAATTTACTATATAGGATTTTCATAAGAAAGTCTGTATCTTAAGATTTTCCATATTTATCTCCAACGCTACTATGATTTTTTGGAAGGCCTAATCTAAGACTACGAGCATGCTTAACCATTTGAAAAGCTAATGCCTTTCACATGGTCAAATTGCAATAGGATTTTCTTAAGAAAGTCTGTATCTTAAGATTTTCCATATTTATCTCCAACGCTACTATGATTTTTTGGAAGGCCTAATCTAAGACTACGAGCATGCTTAACCATTTGAAAAGCTAATGCCTTTCACATGGTTAAATTGCAATATTTGTGAATTTACTATATAGGATTTTCATAAGAAAGTCTGTATCTTAAGATTTTCCATATTTATCTCCAACGCTACTATGATTTTTTGGAAGGCCTAATCTAAGACTACGAGCATGCTTAACCATTTGAAAAGCTAATGCCTTTCACATGGTCAAATTGCAATAGGATTTTCTTAAGAAAGTCTGTATCTTAAGATTTTCCATATTTATCTCCAACGCTACTATGATTTTTTGGAAGGCCTAATCTAAGACTACGAGCATGCTTAACCATTTGAAAAGCTAATGCCTTTCACATGGTTAAATTGCAATATTTGTGAATTTACTATATAGGATTTTCTTAAGAAAGCCTGTATCTTAAGATTTTCCATATTTATCTCCAACGCCACTATGATTTTTTGGAAGGCCTAATCTAAGACTACGAGTATGTTTAACCATTTGTAAAGCTAATGCCTTTCACATGGTCAAATTGCAATATTTGTGAATTTACTATATAGGATTTTCTTAAGAAAGCCTGTATCTTAAGATTTTCCATATTTATCTCCAACGCCACTATGATTTTTTGGAAGGCCTAACCTAAGACTACGAGCATGCTTAACCATTTGAAAAGCTAATGCCTTTCACATGGTTAAATTGCAATATTTGTGAATTTACTATATAGGATTTTCTTAAGAAAGCCTGTATCTTAAGATTTTCCATATTTATCTCCAACGCCACTATGATTTTTTGGAAGGCCTAACCTAAGACTACGAGCATGCTTAACCATTTGAAAAGCTAATGCCTTTCACATGGTTAAATTGCAATATTTGTGAATTTACTATATAGGATTTTCATAAGAAAGTCTGTATCTTAAGATTTTCCATATTTATCTCCAACGCTACTATGATTTTTTGGAAGGCCTAATCTAATACTACGAGCATGCTTAACCATTTGAAAAGCTAATGCCTTTCACATGGTCAAATTGCAATAGGATTTTCTTAAGAAAGTCTGTATCTTAAGATTTTCCATATTTATCTCCAACGCTACTATGATTTTTTGGAAGGCCTAATCTAAGACTACGAGCATGCTTAACCATTTGAAAAGCTAATGCCTTTCACATGGTTAAATTGCAATATTTGTGAATTTACTATATAGGATTTTCATAAGAAAGTCTGTATCTTAAGATTTTCCATATTTATCTCCAACGCTACTATGATTTTTTGGAAGGCCTAATCTAAGACTACGAGCATGCTTAACCATTTGAAAAGCTAATGCCTTTCACATGGTCAAATTGCAATAGGATTTTCTTAAGAAAGTCTGTATCTTAAGATTTTCCATATTTATCTCCAACGCTACTATAATTTTTTGGAAGGCCTAATCTAAGACTACGAGTATGTTTAACCATTTGTAAAGCTAATGCCTTTCACATGGTCAAATTGCAATATTTGTATATTTACTATATAGGAGTTTCTTAAGAAAGTCTGTATCTTAAGATTTTCCGTATTTATCTCCAACGCCACTATGATTTTTTGGAAGGCCTAACCTAAGACTACGAGCATGCTTAACCATTTGAAAAGCTAATGCCTTTCACATGGTTAAATTGCAATATTTGTGAATTTACTATATAGGATTTTCATAAGAAAGTCTGTATCTTAAGATTTTCCATATTTATCTCCAACGCTACTATGATTTTTTGGAAGGCCTAACCTAAGACTACGAGCATGCTTAACCATTTGAAAAGCTAATGCCTTTCACATGGTTAAATTGCAATATTTGTGAATTTACTATATAGGATTTTCATAAGAAAGTCTGTATCTTAAGATTTTCCATATTTATCTCCAACGCTACTATGATTTTTTGGAAGGCCTAATCTAAGACTACGAGCATGCTTAACCATTTGAAAAGCTAATGCCTTTCACATGGTCAAATTGCAATAGGATTTTCTTAAGAAAGTCTGTATCTTAAGATTTTCCATATTTATCTCCAACGCTACTATGATTTTTTGGAAGGCCTAATCTAAGACTACGAGCATGCTTAACCATTTGAAAAGCTAATGCCTTTCACATGGTCAAATTGCAATAGGATTTTCTTAAGAAAGTCTGTATCTTAAGATTTTCCATATTTATCTCCAACGCTACTATGATTTTTTGGAAGGCCTAATCTAAGACTACGAGCATGCTTAACCATTTGAAAAGCTAATGCCTTTCACATGGTCAAATTGGAATATTTGTGAATTTACTATATAGGATTTTCTTAAGAAAGCCTGTATCTTAAGATTTTCCATATTTATCTCCAACGCCACTATGATTTTTTGGAAGGCCTAATCTAAGACTACGAGTATGTTTAACCATTTGTAAAGCTAATGCCTTTCACATGGTCAAATTGCAATATTTGTATATTTACTATATAGGAGTTTCTTAAGAAAGTCTGTATCTTAAGATTTTCCATATTTATCTCCAACGCCACTATGATTTTTTGGAAGGCCTAACCTAAGACTACGAGCATGCTTAACCATTTGAAAAGCTAATGCCTTTCACATGGTTAAATTGCAATATTTGTGAATTTACTATATAGGATTTTCTTAAGAAAGCCTGTATCTTAAGATTTTCCGTATTTATCTCCAACGCCACTATGATTTTTTGGAAGGCCTAACCTAAGACTACGAGCATGCTTAACCATTTGAAAAGCTAATGCCTTTCACATGGTTAAATTGCAATATTTGTGAATTTACTATATAGGATTTTCATAAGAAAGTCTGTATCTTAAGATTTTCCATATTTATCTCCAACGCTACTATGATTTTTTGGAAGGCCTAATCTAAGACTACGAGCATGCTTAACCATTTGAAAAGCTAATGCCTTTCACACTCTCCAATGCCTTTCACATGGTCAAATTGGAATATTTGTGAATTTACTATATAGGATTTTCTTAAGAAAGCCTGTATCTTAAGATTTTCCATACTTATCTCCAACGCCACTATGATTTTTTGGAAGGCTTAATCTAAGACTACGAGTATGTTTAACCATTTGTAAAGCTAATGCCTTTCACATGGTTAAATTGCAATATTTGTATATTTACTATATAGGATTTTCTTAAGAAAGCCTGTATCCTAAGATTTTCCATATTTATCTCCAACGCCATTATGATTTTTTGGAAGGCCTAATCTAAGACTACGAGCATGCTTAACCATTTGAAAAGCTAATGCCTTTCACATGGTCAAATTGCAATATTTGTATATTTACTATATAGGATTTTCTTAAGAAAGTCTGTATCTTAAGATTTTCCATATTTATCTCCAACGCTACTATGATTTTTTGGAAGGCCTAATCTAAGACTACGAGCATGCTTAACCATTTGAAAAGCTAATGCCTTTCACATGGTAAAATTGGAATATTTGTGAATTTACTATATAGGATTTTCTTAAGAAAGCCTGTATCTTAAGATTTTCCATATTTATCTCCAACGCTACTATGATTTTTTGGAAGGCCTAATCTAAGACTACGAGTATGTTTAACCATTTGTAAAGCTAATGCCTTTCACATGGTTAAATTGCAATATTTGTGAATTTACTATATAGGATTTTCATAAGAAAGTCTGTATCTTAAGATTTTCCATATTTATCTCCAACGCCATTATGATTTTTTGGAAGGCCTAACCTAAGACTACGAGCATGCTTAACCATTTGAAAAGCTAATGCCTTTCACATGGTCAAATTGCAATATTTGTGAATTTACTATATAGGATTTTCATAAGAAAGTCTGTATCTTAAGATTTTCCATATTTATCTCCAACGCTACTATGATTTTTTGGAAGGCCTAATCTAAGACTACGAGCATGCTTAACCATTTGAAAAGCTAATGCCTTTCACATGGTCAAATTAGAATATTTGTAAATTTACTATATAGGATTTTCTTAAGAAAGTCTGTATCTTAAGATTTTCCATATTTATCTCCAACGCCACTATGATTTTTTGGAAGGCCTAATCTAAGACTACGAGCATGCTTAACCATTTGAAAAGCTAATGCCTTTCACATGGTCAAATTACAATATTTGTATATTTACTATATAGGATTTTCTTAAGAAAGCCTGTATCTTAAGATTTTCCATATTTATCTCCAACGCTACTATGATTTTTTGGAAGGCCTAATCTAAGACTACGAGTATGTTTAACCATTTGTAAAGCTAATGCCTTTCACATGGTTAAATTGCAATATTTGTGAATTTACTATATAGAATTTTCTTAAGAAAGCCTGTATCCTAAGATTTTCCATATTTATCTCCAACGCCATTATGATTTTTTGGAAGGCCTAACCTAAGACTACGAGCATGCTTAACCATTTGAAAAGCTAATGCCTTTCACATGGCCAAATTGCAATATTTGTGAATTTACTATATAGGATTTTCTTAAGAAAGCCTGCATCTTAAGATTTTCCATATTTATCTCCAACGCCACTATGATTTTTTGGAAGGCCTAATCTAAGACTACGAGTATGTTTAACCATTTGTAAAGCTAATGCCTTTCACATGGTCAAATTGCAATATTTGTATATTTACTATATAGGAGTTTCTTAAGAAAGTCTGTATCTTAAGATTTTCCGTATTTATCTCCAACGCCACTATGATTTTTTGGAAGGCCTAACCTAAGACTACGAGCATGCTTAACCATTTGAAAAGCTAATGCCTTTCACATGGTTAAATTGCAATATTTGTGAATTTACTATATAGGATTTTCTTAAGAAAGCCTGTATCTTAAGATTTTCCATATTTATCTCCAACGCCACTATGATTTTTTGGAAGGCCTAACCTAAGACTACGAGCATGCTTAACCATTTGAAAAGCTAATGCCTTTCACATGGTTAAATTGCAATATTTGTGAATTTACTATATAGGATTTTCATAAGAAAGTCTGTATCTTAAGATTTTCCATATTTATCTCCAACGCTACTATGATTTTTTGGAAGGCCTAATCTAAGACTACGAGCATGCTTAACCATTTGAAAAGCTAATGCCTTTCACATGGTCAAATTGCAATAGGATTTTCTTAAGAAAGTCTGTATCTTAAGATTTTCCATATTTATCTCCAACGCTACTATGATTTTTTGGAAGGCCTAATCTAAGACTACGAGCATGCTTAACCATTTGAAAAGCTAATGCCTTTCACATGGTCAAATTGCAATAGGATTTTCTTAAGAAAGTCTGTATCTTAAGATTTTCCATATTTATCTCCAACGCTACTATGATTTTTTGGAAGGCCTAATCTAAGACTACGAGCATGCTTAACCATTTGAAAAGCTAATGCCTTTCACATGGTCAAATTGGAATATTTGTGAATTTACTATATAGGATTTTCTTAAGAAAGCCTGTATCTTAAGATTTTCCATATTTATCTCCAACGCCACTATGATTTTTTGGAAGGCCTAATCTAAGACTACGAGTATGTTTAACCATTTGTAAAGCTAATGCCTTTCACATGGTCAAATTGCAATATTTGTATATTTACTATATAGGAGTTTCTTAAGAAAGTCTGTATCTTAAGATTTTCCATATTTATCTCCAACGCCACTATGATTTTTTGGAAGGCCTAACCTAAGACTACGAGCATGCTTAACCATTTGAAAAGCTAATGCCTTTCACATGGTTAAATTGCAATATTTGTGAATTTACTATATAGGATTTTCTTAAGAAAGCCTGTATCTTAAGATTTTCCATATTTATCTCCAACGCCACTATGATTTTTTGGAAGGCCTAACCTAAGACTACGAGCATGCTTAACCATTTGAAAAGCTAATGCCTTTCACATGGTTAAATTGCAATATTTGTGAATTTACTATATAGGATTTTCATAAGAAAGTCTGTATCTTAAGATTTTCCATATTTATCTCCAACGCTACTATGATTTTTTGGAAGGCCTAATCTAAGACTACGAGCATGCTTAACCATTTGAAAAGCTAATGCCTTTCACACTCTCCAATGCCTTTCACATGGTCAAATTGGAATATTTGTGAATTTACTATATAGGATTTTCTTAAGAAAGCCTGTATCTTAAGATTTTCCATACTTATCTCCAACGCCACTATGATTTTTTGGAAGGCTTAATCTAAGACTACGAGTATGTTTAACCATTTGTAAAGCTAATGCCTTTCACATGGTTAAATTGCAATATTTGTATATTTACTATATAGGATTTTCTTAAGAAAGCCTGTATCCTAAGATTTTCCATATTTATCTCCAACGCCATTATGATTTTTTGGAAGGCCTAATCTAAGACTACGAGCATGCTTAACCATTTGAAAAGCTAATGCCTTTCACATGGTCAAATTGCAATATTTGTATATTTACTATATAGGATTTTCTTAAGAAAGTCTGTATCTTAAGATTTTCCATATTTATCTCCAACGCTACTATGATTTTTTGGAAGGCCTAATCTAAGACTACGAGCATGCTTAACCATTTGAAAAGCTAATGCCTTTCACATGGTAAAATTGGAATATTTGTGAATTTACTATATAGGATTTTCTTAAGAAAGCCTGTATCTTAAGATTTTCCATATTTATCTCCAACGCTACTATGATTTTTTGGAAGGCCTAATCTAAGACTACGAGTATGTTTAACCATTTGTAAAGCTAATGCCTTTCACATGGTTAAATTGCAATATTTGTGAATTTACTATATAGAATTTTCTTAAGAAAGCCTGTATCCTAAGATTTTCCATATTTATCTCCAACGCCATTATGATTTTTTGGAAGGCCTAACCTAAGACTACGAGCATGCTTAACCATTTGAAAAGCTAATGCCTTTCACATGGCCAAATTGCAATATTTGTGAATTTACTATATAGGATTTTCTTAAGAAAGCCTGCATCTTAAGATTTTCCATATTTATCTCCAACGCCACTATGATTTTTTGGAAGGCCTAATCTAAGACTACGAGTATGTTTAACCATTTGTAAAGCTAATGCCTTTCACATGGTCAAATTGCAATATTTGTATATTTACTATATAGGAGTTTCTTAAGAAAGTCTGTATCTTAAGATTTTCCGTATTTATCTCCAACGCCACTATGATTTTTTGGAAGGCCTAACCTAAGACTACGAGCATGCTTAACCATTTGAAAAGCTAATGCCTTTCACATGGTTAAATTGCAATATTTGTGAATTTACTATATAAGGATTTTCTTAAGAAAGCCTGTATCTTAAGATTTTCCATATTTATCTCCAACGCCACTATGATTTTTTGGAAGGCCTAACCTAAGACTACGAGCATGCTTAACCATTTGAAAAGCTAATGCCTTTCACATGGTTAAATTGCAATATTTGTGATTTACTATATAGGATTTTCATAAGAAAGTCTGTATCTTAAGATTTTCCATATTTATCTCCAACGCTACTATGATTTTTTGGAAGGCCTAATCTAAGACTACGAGCATGCTTAACCATTTGAAAAGCTAATGCCTTTCACATGGTCAAATTGCAATAGGATTTTCTTAAGAAAGTCTGTATCTTAAGATTTTCCATATTTATCTCCAACGCTACTATGATTTTTTGGAAGGCCTAATCTAAGACTACGAGCATGCTTAACCATTTGAAAAGCTAATGCCTTTCACATGGTCAAATTGCAATAGGATTTTCTTAAGAAAGTCTGTATCTTAAGATTTTCCATATTTATCTCCAACGCTACTATGATTTTTTGGAAGGCCTAATCTAAGACTACGAGCATGCTTAACCATTTGAAAAGCTAATGCCTTTCACATGGTCAAATTGGAATATTTGTGAATTTACTATATAGGATTTTCTTAAGAAAGCCTGTATCTTAAGATTTTCCATATTTATCTCCAACGCCACTATGATTTTTGGAAGGCCTATCTAAGACTACGAGTATGTTTAACCATTTGTAAAGCTAATGCCTTTCACATGGTCAAATTGCAATATTTGTATATTTACTATATAGGAGTTTCTTAAGAAAGTCTGTATCTTAAGATTTTCCATATTTATCTCCAACGCCACTATGATTTTTTGGAAGGCCTAACCTAAGACTACGAGCATGCTTAACCATTTGAAAAGCTAATGCCTTTCACATGGTTAAATTGCAATATTTGTGAATTTACTATATAGGATTTTCTTAAGAAAGCCTGTATCTTAAGATTTTCCATATTATCTCCAACGCCACTATGATTTTTGGAAGGCCTAACCTAAGACTACGAGCATGCTTAACCATTTGAAAAAGCCTAATGCCTTTCACATGGTTAAATTGCAATATTTGTGAATTTACTATATAGGATTTTCTTAAGAAAGCCTGTATCTAAGATTTTCCATATTTATCTCCAACGCTACTATGATTTTTTGGAAGGCCTAATCTAATACTACGAGCATGCTTAACCATTTGAAAAGCTAATGCCTTTCACATGGTCAAATTACAATATTTGTATATTTACTATATAGGATTTTCTTAAGAAAGCCTGTATCTTAAGATTTTCCATATTTATCTCCAACGCTACTATGATTTTTTGGAAGGCCTAATCTAAGACTACGAGTATGTTTAACCATTTGTAAAGCTAATGCCTTTCACATGGTTAAATTGCAATATTTGTGAATTACTATATAGAATTTTCTTAAGAAAGCCTGTATCCTAAGATTTTCCATATTTATCTCCAACGCCATTATGATTTTTTGGAAGGCCTAACCTAAGACTACGAGCATGCTTAACCATTTGAAAAGCTAATGCCTTTCACATGGCCAAATTGCAATATTTGTGAATTTACTATATAGGATTTTCTTAAGAAAGCCTGCATCTTAAGATTTTCCATATTTATCTCCAACGCCACTATGATTTTTTGGAAGGCCTAATCTAGACTACGAGTATGTTTAACCCATTTGTAAAGCTAATGCCTTTCACATGGTCAAATTGCAATATTTGTATATTTACTATATAGGAAGTTTCTAAGAAAGTCTGTATCTTAAGATTTTCCGTATTTATCTCCAACGCCACTATGATTTTTTGGAAGGCCTAACCTAAGACTACGAGCATGCTTAAACCATTTGAAAAGCTAATGCCTTTCACATGGTTAAATTGCAATATTTGTGAATTTACTATATAGGATTTCTTAAGAAAGCCTGTATCTTAAGATTTTCCATATTTATCTCCAACGCCACTATGATTTTTTGGAAGGCCTAACCTAAGACTACGAGCATGCTTAACCATTTGAAAAGCTAATGCCTTTCACATGGTTAAATTGCAATATTTGTGAATTTACTATATAGGATTTTCATAAGAAAGTCTGTATCTTAAGATTTTCCATATTTATCTCCAACGCTACTATGATTTTTTGGAAGGCCTAATCTAAGACTACGAGCATGCTTAACCATTTGAAAAGCTAATGCCTTTCACATGGTCAAATTGCAATAGGATTTTCTTAAGAAAGTCTGTATCTTAAGATTTTCCATATTTATCTCCAACGCTACTATGATTTTTTGGAAGGCCTAATCTAAGACTACGAGCATGCTTAACCATTTGAAAAGCTAATGCCTTTCACATGGTCAAATTGCAATAGGATTTTCTTAAGAAAGTCTGTATCTTAAGATTTTCCATATTTATCTCCAACGCTACTATGATTTTTTGGAAGGCCTAATCTAAGACTACGAGCATGCTTAACCATTTGAAAAGCTAATGCCTTTCACATGGTCAAATTGGAATATTTGTGAATTTACTATATAGGATTTTCTTAAGAAAGCCTGTATCTTAAGATTTTCCATATTTATCTCCAACGCCACTATGATTTTTTGGAAGGCCTAATCTAAGACTACGAGTATGTTTAACCATTTGTAAAGCTAATGCCTTTCACATGGTCAAATTGCAATATTTGTATATTTACTATATAGGAGTTTCTTAAGAAAGTCTGTATCTTAAGATTTTCCATATTTATCTCCAACGCCACTATGATTTTTTGGAAGGCCTAACCTAAGACTACGAGCATGCTTAACCATTTGAAAAGCTAATGCCTTTCACATGGTTAAATTGCAATATTTGTGAATTTACTATATAGGATTTTCTTAAGAAAGCCTGTATCTTAAGATTTTCCATATTTATCTCCAACGCCACTATGATTTTTTGGAAGGCCTAACCTAAGACTACGAGCATGCTTAACCATTTGAAAAGCTAATGCCTTTCACATGGTTAAATTGCAATATTTGTGAATTTACTATATAGGATTTTCATAAGAAAGTCTGTATCTTAAGATTTTCCATATTTATCTCCAACGCTACTATGATTTTTTGGAAGGCCTAATCTAAGACTACGAGCATGCTTAACCATTTGAAAAGCTAATGCCTTTCACACTCTCCAATGCCTTTCACATGGTCAAATTGGAATATTTGTGAATTTACTATATAGGATTTTCTTAAGAAAGCCTGTATCTTAAGATTTTCCATACTTATCTCCAACGCCACTATGATTTTTTGGAAGGCTTAATCTAAGACTACGAGTATGTTTAACCATTTGTAAAGCTAATGCCTTTCACATGGTTAAATTGCAATATTTGTATATTTACTATATAGGATTTTCTTAAGAAAGCCTGTATCCTAAGATTTTCCATATTTATCTCCAACGCCATTATGATTTTTTGGAAGGCCTAATCTAAGACTACGAGCATGCTTAACCATTTGAAAAGCTAATGCCTTTCACATGGTCAAATTGCAATATTTGTATATTTACTATATAGGATTTTCTTAAGAAAGTCTGTATCTTAAGATTTTCCATATTTATCTCCAACGCTACTATGATTTTTTGGAAGGCCTAATCTAAGACTACGAGCATGCTTAACCATTTGAAAAGCTAATGCCTTTCACATGGTAAAATTGGAATATTTGTGAATTTACTATATAGGATTTTCTTAAGAAAGCCTGTATCTTAAGATTTTCCATATTTATCTCCAACGCTACTATGATTTTTTGGAAGGCCTAATCTAAGACTACGAGTATGTTTAACCATTTGTAAAGCTAATGCCTTTCACATGGTTAAATTGCAATATTTGTGAATTTACTATATAGGATTTTCATAAGAAAGTCTGTATCTTAAGATTTTCCATATTTATCTCCAACGCCATTATGATTTTTTGGAAGGCCTAACCTAAGACTACGAGCATGCTTAACCATTTGAAAAGCTAATGCCTTTCACATGGTCAAATTGCAATATTTGTGAATTTACTATATAGGATTTTCATAAGAAAGTCTGTATCTTAAGATTTTCCATATTTATCTCCAACGCTACTATGATTTTTTGGAAGGCCTAATCTAAGACTACGAGCATGCTTAACCATTTGAAAAGCTAATGCCTTTCACATGGTCAAATTAGAATATTTGTAAATTTACTATATAGGAGTTTCTTAAGAAAGTCTGTATCTTAAGATTTTCCATATTTATCTCCAACGCCACTATGATTTTTTGGAAGGCCTAATCTAAGACTACGAGCATGCTTAACCATTTGAAAAGCTAATGCCTTTCACATGGTCAAATTACAATATTTGTATATTTACTATATAGGATTTTCTTAAGAAAGCCTGTATCTTAAGATTTTCCATATTTATCTCCAACGCTACTATGATTTTTTGGAAGGCCTAATCTAAGACTACGAGTATGTTTAACCATTTGTAAAGCTAATGCCTTTCACATGGTTAAATTGCAATATTTGTGAATTTACTATATAGAATTTTCTTAAGAAAGCCTGTATCCTAAGATTTTCCATATTTATCTCCAACGCCATTATGATTTTTTGGAAGGCCTAACCTAAGACTACGAGCATGCTTAACCATTTGAAAAGCTAATGCCTTTCACATGGCCAAATTGCAATATTTGTGAATTTACTATATAGGATTTTCTTAAGAAAGCCTGCATCTTAAGATTTTCCATATTTATCTCCAACGCCACTATGATTTTTTGGAAGGCCCAATGGAATGCTTTGGGCCCAATAACAACCTAGATAACTTTGATACAATTATCGTAAGGGTCTACAGACGATCCGCCGATTGTCGGTCTGATCAAATGTAAAATTGGCACACATGATATAACATAGCGTCTGTTTGGTTGTTTTATTTTAAGCTACGTTTTTGTTAGTATTTGTTTTCTTATTCCGTCACACAATATGAACTATATTACAAAACTGATAAGTGGAGCTCGGTAGGTTCGACAACAAACGTTCGATTTCTTCGATTGATTGGATGGAATCCATCTGACCTCATTAGGAAAATTTGTACCAGTATACACATCATAAAACGTTGCGTTCGACCCGATCAAATCTATCCGTCTGTCCGACCAAATGAGAACGACTCCTTAGCCTTGGAGTGAATGATAAAAGCTTACGGAAATTTTTCGTATAAAATCTAGATATTAGGATTTATATGTTCAATATAGCACCAGGATCCATCGTAAATTATTTACCCACCTAAGTGCCGCAAATCGCCAACTACCAGTGATATTATGGAAATCTTAAGATACAGACATTCTTAAGAAAGTCCTATATAGTAAATTCACAAATATTCCAATTTGACCATGTGAAAGGCATTAGCTTTTCAAATGGTTATTCATGCATGTAGTACTAGTACAGATTTATCAAAAAATCATATTGAGCTTTCAGGTTAATTTCCAAATTCTTAAGATAAACTGTTTTATTTAAAATATATGGTTATATGAAGATATACATAATAAAAATTATTTCTCATTATATTTTAGATAAATAAGGTAATTTGATACTCATAAAATATTTAATTACAATAATATTTAATAATAACTAAAGTTGTATACATTTTGAATTAAGAAATCTTCGCCTAAATATCATTAAATTTGAATATTCTCTTATATTGTTTTTGTTGGTTCTAAGTTAGGATAAACTTCACACGTGTACTATAGCGTGTGAAGTTTGTGCTTAATTAATCCTAATTTTTTTTTTTTTTTAAATTCCAATTTAGGTCTAACTTCACTTGCATCATGTTTTACGTTTTTTTTTTTTTTCAAATATCGGTCTTTCAACCCCTCACCATGCCAGCGCCATACCCTTTTTCTTTTTTACGAGTCATATAACTCAAATTTTGTTTCGTCTAACCATAACATTGAATTCCAAAAAACCTGATCCTTATTTTCATGTTCTTTTACAAAGTTCAGTTTTTTCCGTCTATTTGTTGAGTTGATCAAAGGTTTCCGACGTTGGTAGCAGTTAATTAAACCACCTTCTCTGAGCCGTTTCTGGATTGTTCTTATGCGGAAACATTCAAATTAAATTCCTCTATACGCTCTTTGGCTGATTTAGTAGGATTTTTTGTCACTTCACGAACAAGTAAAATGTCCCCTCGCGCCGTTGTGTTTCGTTTCCTTCCACATCCTGTAAGATTTTTAAATGAACCAGTTTCGATAACGCGACCTTAGAGTAAAAAGGTTCTAAGCGACATTTAAAGAAAAAATGAGTTATATGTATATGTATACCCACTAATTTTAACTCAATCTTTCAAGTGGTGTTGTCAGATTTGGAAGTAATTGCTCAATAACAAAGATAGCATTACAAAAAGGTTGTAACTTCTACAACTTGTGTCAATATTTTGTGAAATATACTTCTATCACATACAACCTTTTTATCGAAAAAAAATAAGGAAAAAGTTAAGATAGAACCTTTTTACCCTCTTTGCTCAGTTACAAATATTTTATTCTTAATGACACTACCAAATACCAATTTGAATTTAAATGTCAAATTTACGCGGGAATCTTAGTACAGTTTCATATTTCGATGCGGTTTGATGTGTTAATGTGATTTTATTTTTAATTAAATTGTATATTTCATATATTTTGTGTAATTATAAGAAGGTAATTTTGGTTTTAATTAATTAGTTAAATCTTTTGAATAATTATTGTTTGTAGAATTTACCTAGCTTTATTTCGAATATTTACACAGTTAAGTTTTAGAGTTTGAACTTCTTGAATCAGGTAATGAGGTATTAATAATCGACGATCCCCAAATAGTTTCGTTTTTGGGATCACAAGATAATGGAAAAAATGAACAAAATTGAGGCATCGACAAAAATAATGCGAACTCAGAATCATTTGTATCGATAAATACATATGAAAACAATAGGGAACATCTATCGAGTGAATCTAATGGTGTGGAATTACCAAAATCCAGAACTTGTTCAACCATTTTTGAAACAGACAACTCAAAAGTAGAGCACGAACTTACGATTTCTGATGGTAAATCATCTAATGTAAGCGAAAACGAATTGGTAAGCCATGTCACAAATTATTTTTAAAATAGATTCAATCAAGAAAACGGCGACGCAAGCTTGATAGCTGGAAATCAACCGTTCGAAATAAACAATACCAAGCTGGCTTAGAGTTTGTGAATTATCGAGGAAAAATAAGGCCCAAAAAACAGATTAGAACTTTAAAAAATTGCTTGTCTGATTGCAAATTTCGATGCTCTATAATAATTTCGGACTCTGAACGTCAAAGTATTTTTACTGATTATTATTCCTTAGAACAAGCGGGAAAATATAATTGCTTATCAAGGACAACGGAGCGGGTCGAAACTCGTAGAAAGCGTAAATCGGACAAGGCATCCCGTCGAAAATATTCGTTTTTCTACTACTTCACGGTAGCAGAATATCCGTATGCAAGCAATTTTATTTAGGGACTTTGGATATATCTCAAAAACCAGTTTATACGGTTCATGAAAAAATTAATATGACTGGTACAGTGGTTCTTAATGCGAAAAGGGTACCAAAAGCTCGAGGGCAATTGGAAAAGATAAGGTGGAATTTATATTAGCCCATGTAATCAGTTTTCCGTGCGTCGAATCTCATTATTGTAGGGCAAAAACAAATAAAAAATACTTGGACGCGAATTTAAATATAATATGTAAATTATATGATTTATATACAAAAAAATGCATAGAGTCAAACGTGTTGCCTGTAAAGAGCAGTTATTATAGATATATATTCAACACTCGTTTCAACTTAGATTTTTTTAAGCCAAAGTCTGATAAATGTGGGATTTGCGAAATACCCAAAACCAATCCAACAAAAATGCAAGATATCGACTACATTGAACACACCAATCTGAAAGTCGCAATGCGTCATTTGAAAGACATTGATAAGGAAAGCAAAATACCTGTTCTATGTTTCGACATGCAGAAAGTTGTAACATGGCCGAGAAGCAATATCGACGAAACATATTACCTTTCGAAGTTAAACACATATAATCTAACTGCTCATTTATCTACAAACAAAACAACATACTGTGCCATATGGAATGAAGCCACCATGGGGCGCACGGGCAATGACATCGCGTCGGCGCTTTACAAAATTTTGGAACGTGTATTTAGTGATAATGATATCACCAACCTTTGTGCCGCAAAATAAAAATTCTCACATGTCGTATGCCATAGAATATTTTATGAGTACACATCCAGAAATACAATCAATTGAGATGCGTTTTTCTTTACCTGGGCACTCCTGTATTCAGGAAGTAGATAACGCCCACAGCCAAATTGAGAAAGTGTTCTCAAAAAACGAATTTTTCTCATCGATCGGCCTGATTCGACTTTTAAAAACCATTAATAGAAAACGGCCTTACCAGATCATTCAAATGAAATCTTCAGATTTCAAGATTTTCGACTCGTGTTCAAAAGCATTAAACTATAAAGTGGTACCGTTTAGCACATTGAAGATGTTACGATTCAGTCGAAATATTTTTGATATTAAATATAGCTTAACTCATAATTCTACAAATTACATTGACACATCAATAAGGCCACCGACTAAAAAAACTAGAAACCAAAACCGATCACAAAATACACCATCTGTTGCAACGATGTCTAATCCCGCTATAAGTATGAACAATAAACCTGTACCAAACCACAAAAAATTACATTTAGAGAAAATGTTTAAGTATGTGGGTCAGCAAGATATTGAATATTATAAAACCATTTTAATGGTTTAATTGTAACCTCAATCGAACTTATGAATTAATGAAATGTTCTGTGTTATTAATTAATATTTATAATGAATTATTATTATTTTTTTTTATAATTTATATTTTATTTATTTTTTATATTGAAATGTGATATTTATTATTTAATCTATTCAGATCTAATATTAAAAAATAAAATGTTTTTGTTTAACGATAAAATTTGTTTAATTGTACTCTAAATATAAGCAGATACAAACTTCCTTCTGAAATCTAGAATCAAATTCTCCTTGAATTGTAAAACAAAGTTGTATGTGACTACATACAACTTTTTTATCTTCCAATTTTGGTACAAAAATTTACAAAAGGTTGTATGTGCAATATAATTTTGATTATTTTACGGCTTAACATGAACAATTTTGCAGATCTCAATGAAAATTACAAAAATTGAATATAGAAGACATATTTGTTAAAAAAAAAATACGAAAAAATATCATCAGAGGAAAATTGCTGCTATTTGAAATTTCATTTGACGTTTTCTCAAAACTATAAAGAGTGAACATAGAACTTCGTTATTCTAAGGTCGCGAAATGTATCGAACAAAATTTTAGCTGTAGATTTGGTTATATACCTAATTAAAAAACCCTAATCCATACGAATCGTTCGTTTAATAAGAGTTCTGCAAAATTATTTTTTTTGAAATCGCACTCAACACTCAAGGGCCAATATCGGCCATCCACAACAATGATGACAAAGGTTTGTCTAGCACATGAAATGAGCCTCTACAATACCTAATTAAAATACCCTAATCCATACAAATCGTTCGTTTAATAAGAGTTCTGCAAAATTTTTTTTGAAATCGCACTCAACACTCAAGGGCCAATATCGGCCATCCACAACAATGATGACAAAGGTTTGGCTAGCACATGGAATGAGCCTCTACAATACCTAATTAAAAAACCCTAATCCATACAAATCGTTCGTTTAATAAGAGTTCTGCAAAATTATTTTTTTGAAATTTATAATTGGCAGTCAAGCTGTGCAGACGTGTTTTTTTTTACGTTACTGTGATAGTGGCTTGAAATTTTTTTTGTTTATTTTTGAGTAATTTCGCCAAAAATTGAAATCTCAAATTTTTATCTAATTGTGTTTTAAAATTTCGTTAGTGTGTATTTTTGTCTTATAAAGTTTGAAGTGAAATATATGGTCGGTCGTTGACGTTCGAAGAGGAATGACGTGTTTTTGTCGTCCTCTTATCAAATTTAATTTAATTTAATTTAGTTTAAGTGTTTTAATCATAAATAAAGTGTATTGTTTTATTTTTTGTGTCAATTAATTAATTGATTAATTAGTGTGGTGCTGTTTGTAAAATTAGTGAAAGTTTGTGAATATGGAAAATGCAATCCACCGGGATGCATTTGTCAGGTTATGTTTTTGGATTTATAGCGAAAGAAGTCAACTTTTTTTGATCTATCGCTTAATAATGCATGATTTAATGTTTCTGTGGTCCGTGCATAAAATTTAAATTTCAAATGTTTAATAATTATGTAGATCTAATTAAAATTAAAATCGGGAAAATTGTATAAAAACAGTTGAATTTCTGTTCATTTCATGCACGGACACGTCTTATTTTTTATTGTTACCAATACTTGCACGTATTACTTGATAATATATATGGAATGGGAATATTTGTGTGAGTTTTGTAAAGTTTTCTTTGAATATGTATGCATATCTATCTATATACATACAATATACATAGTAATTTAATGTGTATAATTTCACATTCTCTGTGTTCTATGTAGTCATGAACGAGACAACTGTGGTGTTTTTGTTTACCGACATGAGGTATATCCTTCTCCTTCTCGATCGTGTTTGTGTTGTTATGTGTGAATGGGAAATTAAGTGCGAGCGCGAGGCAAAGAATGCAGGAGATATAGTATAGTTGGTCCTTCTCTTATCGTAAGAACGTGAACATCACACATGTCATTTGGTTCTTATGATTTTTATATGCGATATGGATGGACATGTATAGCTATAGGGGAAATTTCGTTTGGTATTGAGTGTACTATGGGCTATCTCATTTACGCAATACCTATTGGAATTTGGTATAGAGTAAAGAGGGAGAAAACCAAAATGGAAAGTATGTACGTAGTGACGATCGTTTTTTCTGTCATGACAGTGTCGCGATAGTAATATACGATATATGAATATTTTGTGTTGTCAAAATGTACATAAATTGTAAATTTTTAATGGCATAGGTCAGGTGATATGGATGGCGGAGATCATTAAAATAGGTTGCTGATACTAATTGAATTTATTATATTAGGGCGTCTCTGAACCAGGGTTATACTATATAAGTTTCTTGAATGAAATTTTAATTTGAAAGATAAATAATAATGATGATTACTATCTTAGTAATAAAATAACTGATTAATTGATTTAAATTTTTAGCGATATTAATAAACAAGATGATGAATTTAATCAATTATTTATACTATAGCGAATATTAACTGTGCGAATTTTAACATGTATATAAAAACAAATGGGAGTGGATTGGAAGGATTTGTTGTGATGAAGGAAATTATCAGATAGGGGAAAACTTACTTTGGGGCTTTTTACAACAATAACAATAATGCCGTGTATTTCATGCCCTTTGGAAGGGTTTCAAACCAAGTTTTGTTGGTAGATAGTTGTGCGGGCAATAATTTTGAAATTGTATTTGTATTTTATTTGTTTTAATTTGTTTTAATTAATTTAATGTCAACTGATGAAATAAAATAAATTAATTTCGTTTTGAATTTTGACCGTAAGTTGCATTTGTATTTTTATAACAAGTGATGCTCCAGTTACCAAAGTAAGTCGGCTTATATATACAGACATAATGTTTTGGTTTTTGCAGCATGATGGTTTAGAGTTTTGATGATGAAGTATATGGAAGTAGTTGTGGTTAAGTCATAAAATGACTGCAGCAAAAGTATGGCTTGTGTCATCTTTATCCTTATCTAAGTTGTTTTGTTTTATTTCGTTTTATCACATTTTTGTTACACTTTCATCACGGGGTGAACTTCTGTAGTTCTGTAGTTTTGGTGGAAGGGTGTCAACTATATTTTTGAGTTGAAATGGAGTCTGATGTAGTGGGGAGCTTTTGAGTGGGTGAATGATACTGTTCGGATTTACTATACTAGTTTATATTGGAGCTGCTTTCTATAGGTTTTGAATGTAGTTTGACTTAATTATAATCACCTACATAGAAATAGCAAATAACTGATTAATTTTATTTAGATTTAAATTTTCAGGGATATAATTGACCATGATCATGATGATGAATTTAATTATTAACTTATGCTATAACAATTTTAACAACTAGACCACGAGTATTTCAGAGATGTAATAATTTCTAGTTTATTTTTAATAAGTAGTAGTTAGTGATAATTAACTAATTTCGATCTTGACTTTCAGGAATTTGTGGAGAAATCCAAAGCAGATTACCAGAAACTTTAGGCATTCAAATGTCAGGCAACGGATACTAATTATATCTATTAAAATAATCTGATTCAGCAACTTAAAAAAATTAAGGTTTCAGAGTTCAAATAATTTTTAGTTTATTTTACAATAGTAGTTAGCGATAAATAATTAATTTAAAGCAAATTTTAAATAGTTAATGGTGTTTCACCCTTGTTTGCTGAAAATAACGTAATTTATTTCAGAATATTACACAGTTCCAGAATTAATCATGTTTATTAAATATTTAATTTAACCCTGACTTTCAGAATGTGGTCATATTTTGACACATCTCTACAAGATCAACAAGAAGCTAAAAGTAGTAGTTTAGAAATTGTGATGTCCTGTGCTAACTAATTTAATATATTTATTACTAACAAGTTTACTAACTATCGACTGCATAGGTGGCTGAAACCGGGTCGAGTCTCTAATACTAACATTCCTTTCCTATCCCTCGGTTTTGTTTTATGTAAAGGGTGTACGGTGGATCCGGCGTATCCGGGAATCTTGCTGAGGCTTGGTCGTACATCCGTATCAATCAATCAATCAAAAAAAAATAAAGTTTGAAGTGAAATATATGTGGTTTTTGAGGAATAACTGAACCTTGTCTATAAACGATTTACAACATTGTGTGTGTTGCTTTATTGTGAAAATATATTAAATAATAAACAGTTTTAATTAAATAGTTGGTTTCTGTGCTATTCTTAATACAAATATTAATAAACAAAATAATAAATACTGTATACTAATCATTACGTACATACAATAGTACATGGTATTTGTAATTCGTACTTTGACAACGGCATCTTTAACATAGCCGAGATAATACAAATATTATATTACGAATACTAATTGCTTTAATACACTAATACATTTTTTCTTTTTTGTCTCTTATGGCGAAGCGGTGTAATACATGTAATAATGCAGCTTCGGGGCGTGATTTGTTGCGATGCTACAGTACATGTAGCATGACATTTCACCCGAAATGTATCGATAGTAAAATGGATAATTGGATAAAACTGTTTAAAGATTGCCCATATGCCAGATTTGTTTGCCAGAGTTGCCAAGCACATCATGATTCGGATAATGGATCTAGTTCAGAGTTGATTAGTTTGAAGAAACAAATAATGCAAATTGGTGCCACGGTTGTGGGTTTAAACGACAAAATCGAAGCTGGGTTCAGAACAGTTCATCAAAAAATGTCTGTTAATCGAATTTCATCGAAGGAGGTTGCGGACATTGCCGGAAATAATGTTGAAGGGATCATCCCACAGACTAATTCAGCGGCGTCGATCATCTAACATCAAATGGCAGGTATTTTGAGGGTACCATCATGGGTACTGGTGATTCGACCATTTGCAAACAGTTTTAGTGAAGAATAAGAAATGGTTGTACGTCAGTCGCCTTCATCCCAGTACTGAATCCAAGAATTTGAGAACATATCTAGGCGAGAAGTTGAGTGTTCCAGAAAATGAAATTGAATGCTGGCCACTTGTTTCAAAAAATCGCGACGTGAACAGCCTTCAATTCATTTCTTTCAAAGTTGCTGTGTACGAGGATAAGTCTAATGATGCACTGTCAACAGATCTGTGGCCTAGTGGAACTTTAATACGGCCGTTCATTAATATATCAAAAAACGGGCGAAATTATCCAACACTGAATATGTCTCCGTAAATAAGGGCTATTCTTCTAACGAACCGACTGCTGTCGAATATGCTAATCAAATAAATAGTAATCTAAATAAAACTGCCAACGATTCTATTATAAACATCACTAACGTCGCATGTAACAAATACAATACATCGAACAACAGCAACAGTTTCCATATCTATTATCACAACAACAGTGGGATACGCTCCAAGGCTACTGCAATTTATTCATCAATTTTATGTAATGATTACGATATTGTCATTCTTACTGAGATCTGGTTAAACATCAATTTTAACTCAGAAGAATATTTTCCACCGTCTTACACAGTATTTCGTCAGGATCGTGAGCCCGAGAACGTCATAATTAAAGGTGGGGGTATCATTGTTGCACTGAAAAATGATTTAATATTTCAGCGCGTAAATCTATTATGTCACAGTGGCGAGTCACTTATTGTTAAAGTCAGATGTGGTGAGTTTTGGCTATTTTTGGTTTCTGTGTATATTCCGTATGGCAGTACCGCTGATGTCTACAAAGGATTTGTGAATTTTGTTAATGATGAGCTATTACCGCTAATGAATGGCGATGATCATATTTTATTTGCAGGCGATTTTAATTTACCGAAAATTGCCTGGAGCTGGACGAACGGCGATTTTTATGGATCAACTTCGGATGACCTTTCTAACCAGATGTTAGACAACTTTGGAAAATTTGGAACTCGTCAGTTCAACACTGTTTTCAACTATCATGGACGTATTTTGGATTTAGTTTTCTCATCTTTAGATGAACTTGAAATTGAGTCATGTCTTGATTTAGCTGGTCATTCCAGCATCTATCACACACCACTTCTGATTACTTTTTATTTTGTAGATTTTGATTCTTGTGCATTTAGTATTAGTAATGATTTTAATTATGATTTTGAGAAAGCGAATGTGCCCTCTTTGATCAGTTTTTTCGTAAACGTTGATTGGACAACTCTGTTCTGCAATCTGAATATCTCGGATGCCGTGTCTGAATTTTATCAAGTTTTGAATACTGGTTTTGAGTTATTTGTTCCAAAAAAACCCGTGAATTCCGTTTACGCTGAGCCATGGTTTAATTTTCGCTTGAAAAATATTGCTAATCGAAAGTCTAAAGCATTTAAGGCTTTTAAACGAACTGGTGACATTAATGCTAAACGAAAGTATCGTGATCTGTGTAAGGAGTTTAAATTTTTGAACGATTTCTTGTATAAAATGTATATCCTATAGATAGAGAATGAAATTTCTTCCAATCCAAAACGGTTTTTTTCTTTCATAAATACGAAGAGGAAATCACAGGGCTATCCGCGTGTGATGACTTACAATAATACGCCTGTCACTGGTTCTCAAGCAATTTATGACGCTTTTGCAAATTTTTTCCACAGCTCGTTCGATGAAGACAACACAAGTAATAATTTGACGTCGTTAGATTTGTTATCTTCTGCCAGGTTTCAGTTTACTTTCTCTGAGGTGCTCAATGGGTTACAGGGTTTGAAGGCTAACAAGGGTGCAGGCCCCGATGGTATTACACCATTTATTTTGACCAAATGCGCATATGCTATATGTCAGCCAATACTTCATTTGTTTAATTTAAGTCTTTCAACTGATTCCTTTCCTGAGGTGTGGAAATTGTCTTTTGTTAGACCGATTTTTAAATCAGGCAGGAGAAGTGACTTTACTTGCTATAGGGGCATTTCAATTCTATCCGTGATTCCTAAACTTTTTGAATCTTTAGTTAAATCGAGACTTGATTTTCATTTGAAAAATAAAATCAGTGAGTACCAACATGGTTTTTTACAGGGTAGATCTACAATTACTAACTTGATGACTTTCTCCTGCCATGTATTTGATGCTGTGGGAGCTCGCGGGCAAGTTTGTCGTCTACACCGATTTTTCTAAAGCTTTCGATAAAATAAATCATAAGATTCTTTTACAGACATTGATGTCATTCGGTGCTGATTTCATCCCAGTTGCCTGGATTGCATCATATCTATGTTCTACGTATATCTACGTAAAGATTTCAGGCGATGTTTCATATGTGTATAAGGTTCCTTCTGGTGTCCCTCAGGGTAGTCACCTGGGACCTCTACTTTTTATAATTTTTATTAATGACGTGGTTCAGTGCTTTAATTTTTGTAGATGTCTTCTATATGCAGATGATCTAAAAATTTATGCCAACATTAATGCTTTCACTGACACGGAACGTCTGCAGCATGAACTTGACATATTTTGTGAGTGGTGTATTTTAAATAAATTGTCTTTGAATGCTAATAAATGTAAAGTTCTATCTTTCACAAGATCTCGAATATCTCGTATTGAGGCTCCATATATCTTGATGGATGAACAAATAGAGCGAGCGTGTGACATTCACGATCTTGGAGTAATTTTTTCAATTAACCTAAATTTCAATAAACAGTAGGGCATATTCCATGTTAGGATTAATTAAGAGACATTGTGGAGAATTTCATGATCCCTACACGTTAAGGTCTCTTTACGTTACCTATGTTAGGTCCGTTTTGGAGTTTGCTCCAGTTATATGGCATCCATTCTATCGTATTCATGCTGATCGAATTGAAAGCATTCAGAAACAGTTTTTGATTTATACACTGCGACGTTTACCGTCTCCCAATTGTGATTCATACATTCGTGTACCATACCGGAATCGCCTTTTATTGTTAAATTTGCAAAGTCTAGATCGTCTACGCGAAATAGCCTGTGCTGTGTTTCGTCGCGATATTCTACGTTCTAGGGTTGATTGCCCAGAATTGTTTGGAAAGTTTAGCATTTATGTTCCCCAGAGAAGTTTAAGGTTACGCCCAGGTTTTTTTCGTATTCCTTTTTGTAGCAATAACCATAACAGCACGGAGCCATCATTGAAAGTTCTTGTCGCACTTGACAAATGTTTTGATTGTTTTGATTTTCACATTTCGAGAGAGCTGTTCAAAAAACGTTTACTGTAAGAGTTTTCTTTTAATTTTTTTTTTTTTTTGTACTTTTTGTTTATACATAATTGTTTTTTTTTTAAATTATACTTTAGACCATTTTGTATTGTATTATTGTGGTGATGTGGTAGTCAGAATATGTACATATTTACATGGTTGACTAAATAAATAAATAAATAAATAAATAAAATAAATAAATCGCACTCAACACTCAAGGGCCAATATCGGCCATCCACAACAATGATGACAAAGGTTTGGCAAGCCAAATGAAATGGGCCTCTACAATACCTAATTAAAAAACCCTAATACATACGAATTGTTCATTTAATAAATGTGCTACAAAATTCGTTTTTAAAATTTCGAGTATTGTTTAGATTTCTTTTGAATTTTTTTTATAAATCTTATTGGAATATATTTTTAACAGTTCCAAATTGATTGCACATATTTGAATAACCGAGGTTTAAATCCTGAGTTTTTTAGCACTGTCGTTGTTTTTATCAAACGAGATAAATGACAGCAAATATGTAAGTTGATAAATGTAACTACAAAAGCCCTTAATCGTTTGAAATTTCGGTTTTGATATGGTTTGATTAAATTATAGTTTATATAATAATTGTAATGATATTGTTCTATTTCTTATTCATATAAAATATCGAATGTATTACAAATACTATAATGCGAGTCTTTTGTTATTATTCCACTGGGAGAGTAGTTTATTCAGTATGAAAATCGTCGGTAAAAATTATAAATTATATGAAAATTTAACTAACAATTCATAATTTTCTTATTTTAATTTTTAAAAATCCTTTATTTCCAATTTTTAATAAAATTTCTTTACATTAGAATTTAGCAGTGTACTCTGCACCACTACATATGAAATCTTTAATAATCCAATATAAATTCGTGTAATTCCAATTGGATTCGTATACATATACGTATGGAAGAATCTCTGGAAAACTTCACGCGCTCTTCGAATTGATGAGCATATGATTATGAGAAAAAACAATCTTTTCATCAGGCCGCGGCAACTGGACTGATCGTACCACAATTTTCATTCTATATATACAGGAGATTGAACTGTGCAAATTGTATTAGCGAATTATACTAACCCATCCAAATTCTCTTACAATTTTTTCTTCGTCACATTCACACAGCGCTATTATTGTGTAAGCAAATTTTAAAAATTTTCTTTTTCTAACTTGAATTAATTATCTAATTCGTGTAATCACTTAATATGCAATCGATCCTAAAGATCATGATCTTTAGGATCGGTTGCATATTTATTTATTTATTTATTTATTAATCAAACAATCTGTGGATGCATAAAATCCAGTGTTGACTGCTGCTACATACATTACAATTTTACAAAAGTGACATTAAACATAATATTAAAAGTTTTCATTTTAAAACAATAAAAAGTTTAAAAAACAAAATTATACAAAACAATAAATAAAAATTTAAAATTGCAATTACCTACAGTTGAAATTGCACCAAATCACTCACATTATCACATTCGAATAAAAATGCTTTTAGACCGGATTGAAAATATTTCAAATTCCGACAAATTTTCAATTCATCCAGAAGACTATTGAACATTTTTGGAGCCAAAATTAAAAAGGAATTTTGAAAGTTTGTTGTGTTGAATCTTTGAAGGCGAAAATACTGAGGGTTCCTCAAGTTGCATCTAGGGCTTACCTTCGACTGGTTCATAATGATAACAAAAAACACAACGAGCGAGTTCACCCTCAACTCGCAAAAATTGTATGTGAAAATTTTTTTGTATAAATATCTATTGAATCATTTCAAGCCATTTTGGTAAGGTTCAGAAACCCCTCCTTAAAGAGGGATGTTGTTCGCTCAGTATTTAAACTAAGTAACATTTTTGATTCAAAAAGTCAGTAAGGTATAATTCTATTTGGAGGACGAACCTTACTGACAATAATTAAGCATGCGCAAAGTACAGTTCTGTTAAGTTATTCACCTAAACCTCCATAGCAGTAAATGGTCACGGAAAACTCACTGAACAAAGCAAAATCAGGTTACACGTACGTTAAATGATCGTTACAGTACGCGTTCAAAATTCTCAAATAAACATCGAACTCGTACTGTAACAACTCATTTACCGCCCTTGTCACGTAAATAACTGTTACACTTCACACGCATAATTTGTGGTCCTTTTACTCGTATGTAATTTTCATTTCCAAAAACACTTGCTGCTGCGGCCATATAAGCAGATATTTTCACAACAAAATTAATTAAAGTAGGCGGATTTTTTTAGATTTTTTTTTGTATTCGGCTCACGATGTTTTTGAAATGCCGGATGATGTTTTATATTGCATGTGTATGCGTAGATTTTGCAATGACTTTACGTTTTTTTTTTTGTTCTTATCGATATTCACACATACCTGCAATAGTTTTTGTTCAGCATTTTTGTTTCCGTAACCCGATTTCTGCACAATTTTTTTACTTCCTCCTGCCGCTAAAGATGTTTTCACATCAAAAAGCATTCAACACTTTAAGCACAAACAGATGTCTAAGTGGAAATATCTCCAGGGATTGAAATAGAGGCTATGAAGCAGAAGTCCTCTCCGCATTAAGAATAATTCTAACAATATGCTTCTGCGCAATAATGAGTGGGTTGAATTCTGGAGTAGTAAGTTTCACTCCAGCCTAAGCCATAAGATAATTTCGAGTCAACTAATGCAAAGTATATATTTCTTAAAACTGCAGTCGGGCTCGATCTACGTAGTAGGTAAAATTTCCTAATCATTATTATGAGATACTTACGAAGGTCATCGATACGGTGTCCCCAAAGCATAGTGTTATCCACAGTTAGTCCTAAGTATTTAAAAGATTTCAACGAGCGTGATAAAGAACAATAGAGTCTACTAAAAAAGAATCGATAATCTTAAAGAACATACCTTTAGTTTTTGTACTTAAGAACATTGTATGCGTGGAGCACGAGTTCCTCAGGAGAATTAGGTCCGATTGCATCTGTTGAGAAACAATGTTACGATCAGGTTGATTGTACATGAACACCAGATCATCCGCGAAAGCGATCAATTGGTAATTAAAGTCAATATAAAAAATAGAGTTCAAATATATCAAAAACAGCAATGGAACTATAATACTGAACGTTGCGGAACACCATCGTTTAAGATTTTAGGCTGACTCACAATACCTTTAATCTTAACAACCTGGGATCTTTCGGAGAAGTATGAGCAAAACCAAAGCAAAGTGACCCCACGAAACCCAGCACAAAAAAACTTTTTCAAAAGAACTTTGTGGTTAACCATATCGAGTGCCTTCGTAAGATCAATAAAAATATAGGCAACCGCATTTCTGTGATCAACTCCTTAATTTAAAAAGTTAGTGAATTCTAATAGAGAATTTATTTTGAGTGCCTCTGGATTTTCTGTAGCCAAAACTGGCTGTTATGCAAAAAATTGATATTGTCCAAAAAACTAATAACCCTCGAACGGACGAGCTTCTCAATGATTTTACCAAACACAGACAGCAATGAGATTGGTCTGTAGTTTGAAACAATTTTTCTATCGCCTTTTTTAAAAATTGGAATAACAACAGCTTCTTTTGATCTAGAAGAGAAAACACCGGTAGAAAAACTTAAATTTACAACATTAACATTAACAATATAAATGAAGATTTTTTTGACGAGGAAGTTGCTAAATAGATCATTTCCAGACGAATGCGAT
>CAUVYM010000394.1:0-5000 GCA_963556165.1 Tipula helvola
GACCAAAATCGAACATCCTCAAGGGACTTGGTAAAAAACGTGAGTAGAGAGTTAAACGAGATTTTTTTTTCCTTTTTGGGGAGGATGTAAAGATTGATGTGTATAGCAAGAATTTTATTATATTTCTTAATTGTGTTCGCGATGAAGAGCAGAATGGGATAAAATCACGATTTTTGGTGTATGGTTTGTAAAAAGGAACAAAACCCATAAGTGTTTAAATAAAACAATCTAATTTAAGAAAGTTAACTATGTAAACAAATTGATTTATTGGTGGATAATTTTCTTGGAAAATGTCACTAAAAAATTTTTTCTGACAAATTTGTACTAATTGCCAGAATTAATTTCAGAAAACTTCAGTTGTTCTAAATTGATTTGTCTCAGCTGACGTTTTTATGAGGCCACCCAAATCTAGGGATGCCTATTCCGGAATTCGAAGTTCCGGTATTCCGAAATACCAGCCCATATTTTGGTTTTGATTATTCCGGAATTTAAAACACTAATTTTATGTATGGAGGTGGTAAGTTTAAAGAATAAAAACTCAACTCTCTCTAATAATTTGAAAATTCAAAGTCAGGCTAAAAAGAAATGTAAGCTAATTCATATTTCAGAAACTGTTTATAAATAATCAATTTAGGGAGGTGGTCAAATCAGAGAGGTGGCTACTTTTCGAATTTTTAGAGTATTTCTTTGGTACACATTACGTTTATCTGATTCTGGTTTCAAACTCAAACAAACAAATTCAGAAACTTCTCGTCGTCCAATGCCAATGCGGCAATGATAAAATTGATGAACATTGGTGGGAACTTTATTTCAAAAAAAATGTATGATTTGATCGGTCCTTCAAAAACGAAAATTGCTAGTGACGATGCAAAAATTGTCAAAATTCCTTAAAATCGTTTTATTGATTTAACGGTAAGAAAATTAGCGACTGCTAGTCTTTTTAAATAAATTTGTGACCGTAAAACATTCAAATTGAAAAAATATTTAATTTTGTTAGTTCATTTTAATGTTTCTAATATGACAAAATTGCTCGTTTTTACACGGTTTTGCATCGTCAAAGGACTTTAATATTGGGAAGTGGAATTGTTCTTCGAGGCTAAAACAGTGTATAACATAGCGGGAAATATCACCACCAAACTTCTAGCCTAAACAACCCAATGAGAAAATCAGGAAACATTTGATTTCAATCATTAATTAAAAAAATATGTTTCTAATATTTTAAACGAAATAAAATAAATTTGACGTTTTTCGTAAAATTTTGATTTTTAATTTTTAATGATAAATTACATAAAAAATCATTTCCGGAATTCCGGAATCGGGAACGAAGTTCGAAAATTCCGGAATTACTTTTTGGTCAAAAATTGGATGCATTAGACTCTAATTTTTATCAAGTTAATGTTTTGATTCAGGACATTCCATTTGTTCTGATTGAAACGAATTAAAAAAATTCTAGAAATTATGGAAATTGCAGAGTTTGAAGAATTTGTAGAAATAAAGAAATTTATAGAATTCATCGATTTAATAAAATTTCCAGAATTCAAAGAATTTATAACATTTATAGGCATAGCATTTATAAAAATTGGGGAATATAAGGATTTGTAGAACTCAGTTGTCAGTTAAAACAATTTGTAGAACTTATAGAATGTACAAAATTTAAATAATTTAAAAAATTCATAAAATGGGTTTTAGAACCAGCTACAACCGGAAAGAACAAGTCTGGGGATTCCTATCACAGTGCTTAAGCTGGAAAGGTGAACTAACACCCTCACTTGTAGTGAAGCAAGACAAGTTTGGCCAAAACTAGATTTGGGGCGCACCTAATATTAATTTCTGGAGAGGAAGAAGGAATTTTGGTTCACTTCCTTTACACATGTCCGACATTAGGAATATACGGGAGGGGGAATGCTCTCTCGAAGTTCTTGAGAACCAATCAATGCTACTCGCTTTCTAGTAGAAGTACCTGCTATAGTAAACATCTAAGATCTAGATAATATTTATCGCGTATCGGCCGTCAGTATTTTCAGGTTCTTAAAGAGCCTGAATATTGACTGGACGGATAATTAAGCAGGGTTCAAGCACAAAATATGTATATTATAGGTTGCAGTGCGCGGTGGCTAAACGCCCACATGGCCCTTCAACAATAATAATCTTAGAATTAACAGAATTTATTCCATTTATAGAATTCAAAGAATGTATTAAATTTATAAAATTTATTGCATACAAATTAAAGGAATTTTAGAAACGTTTCAATGGTTGAAGAGTAAAGACGTGCGTATGTCCGGTGAATAAACATTTAATTAAATTTTTTTTTTTTTGTTTACTGTGAGATTAATGTCCAGTTGGGAAGTAAGACTCAAGTAGTGATTTTATAATTATTTAATAATCTATTTTAATAATAATAAATATTTTGTGCTAAAGATATAGTGAATAATAAATTTATAATTGTAGTAGTAGTTATGCCATTAGTGAAATCTGATCTTGACAAATTGGTGTATAGTGCTAATGTGGACATATTTATCTAGGCTGTATGGCTATTTCTAACGAAATTATTAATTAAAATACTATGCAAGTTTTTGTAGTTCTATGTACGATCATTATCACAATTTAGTTAAAATTTTTAATTGTGAAATACAAGTTAGTGTATGGGCACTGTCTTTAAAACTGTTCATTTGGATTTAAACAGTGTGTATTATCGGTTTATTGTATTATCTATGGTACTTGATGTTAATTCTTGGATACACATCAACTTGAGTTGAAGGTCGTTAAATTTATTGCTAACTATTGAGCTTCTACATACTATAGTGTTGCAATTGCGGATAATTTAAATAATGGCTAGTGGTGAAAACAAAGCGAAAACCGTGGTGCCGCGGGCTAATGCGCATAAAATCCTATCCTTGGAGGACATTGATGCCAAAATGGAGAAATGGTTTTCATTGCTGCAGCAGCAAATAGTGAAGTCTACTTTAGCATTGAGTGAAGATATTAAAGTTATCAAACGGGAACTTAATAAAATAATCAGTGTAGTTGAGAAAAAGGTTGACTTTCTGGACGGTAAAATCATCAATGAAGTGGACGCGATTAAAAAAGCTACGAAGTTGTAGTAAATGGCACACATTTTTAAACCGGTGCTTATAATTCGTTTTGTCACTATCTTCCATAAAAATCTTTTTATGACTCAATATTTCAAGGTTGCCAAAACTCTGAAATTATCTTGTTTACCTGGCTTTGTTGGTGATGAACGGATTTACATACAACATAATTTGACTGCTGCATCATACCAAATTAAAAAAGCTGCCTTGAGATTATTAAAGGAGAATAATAATTGCGAGTATGAAAGTCATTGATGGCAAAATCGGAATTCAAGCTTCTAAGAATGGCAAATATGTTATCTGCGTTAGTCTCGATGATATGAACAGTTTACATCTTTAAGTGTCGAACTCACCGGTGCGAATGAAACGTACACATTGAAGTATTAAAATTTGTATTGTATTAAATTAGTTATTTGTATAAGTATTTTTCTAATTATTTCTATATTTTGTAGATTCGCTAATATTGATTTGGAGCCTTGTGCTTTTTAATGTTTTGGTTATGGTGTTGCATCAAACCACAATTATCTACTGTTTGGGTATTGGTGTCGGTGCTAGTATGGTGACTTTTATAAGAGAATACGAAGTTTTCCTTTTTTTTTAAATGTTTTATATTTGTATGCTTCTTGAACGTATTGACTGGTGATGGGTATGTTCCCTTCGGGGAATAGGGATGGTGTTCACCACATGGAAATTCGTAATATAGTATTCAAATCATCTTATAAAACGCAAAATGAGGGCCTGAAGTTCGCGCATATTAAACCAGGTAGTCTGCTGACTCATTTGAATTCAGTGAGTTAATGTTTTGATTGGATATTTAAAAATTATAATGATATTACAATATTGGGTGATTTTAATCGGGATTTGTTAAGTTGTTATAGCCAGGGGGTCAATTCTCGTTCTGTGAAAAGTACAATGAAAAGTATTTTCAGTGAGAAATACAGATTTCCGATTCATGTTTCATGAGAAGGAAAAAAATGACGTCAAAATCTTCTCATATGAAAAAAACTTTCTCACCGAGTATTTTGGTCGTGGGAATATAAATGAATATGGAAATTCAGTTTTATAACACCTAAATTTGCAATTTTAATGTTAAATGTGCAACCAAACTATAATATTAGTCACTTTAAAACTAATTTATAAGCAAATTTCTTAAAAATATTTCAATTCATTTAAGAAAAATCCCTAAATAATTAGTTTCGTTTAGTTTAAATAAAATTTGGCCATTTTAGTAATTTATTTCATATTTTGACAAGCAATGACGAAAACTGGTTTAACTCTCTATTTACCTCTCTTTAAGAGAGTGATTGAATCTAATTATAAATTATAATCTCTTTTATCATTTATTTAGCTACTATTTGCACCATTTACCTAGCGCACCTAGCGGAAATATATATGAAACTTGATAAAATATGTTTGCTGTGTAGTATTCAGCGTATTTTCATCGTTCTTTTTCATTTGGACAACGAGAATCGCATATTGCTGTTGCGTGGAAAGATACTAATGAGAAAGACGTGATGGAAACCGAATGGAAAGATTTTTTTCATCCCATTTTTTCATAGAACGAGAATTGACCCCCAGGTCAGGAAATTTAATGAATTCTTGCTTAATTATGGGCTATCTAGTGCCTGTCTGACTGAAGCCGCTAACTTTAAAGGTAAATAAAAAAAAATAAAAAAAAAAAAAAAATAAAAAAAAATAAAATAAAAAAAAAAAATAAAAAAAAAAAAAAAAAAAATGGTACATTTGAACAAAAAAAAATGAAAAAAAAAAAATTAAAAAAAATAAAAAAATAAAAATAAAAAAAAATGGTACATATTGAACAAAAAAAAATAAAAAAAAAAAAATAAAAAAAAAAAAATAAAAAAAAAAAAAATAAAAAAAAAAAAAATAAAAAAAAAAAAAATAAAAAAA
>CAUVYM010000394.1:15000-37385 GCA_963556165.1 Tipula helvola
TTTATTTAAATTTTTATTTTGTAATTCTTTGCATTTTTGCATTCGAATTGTATTTATTTAATAATGAAATTGGGCCCTATTCCGGCGACAAAATTTTATCATGTTATCATCTTATTATGTTATATAATATGTAAAAAGAGTTTTGGTATTCCAGTCAAACAAAATTTTATCAAGTTATAATTTTACCATTTTATATAACATGCAAATTACTTTTTTGGTATTTCGCTCGATTTTAATGTTATTATGTTATGTTATTTTGACGTAACATAAAAGTAATAAATTAAATACTTTTATGAACTTTTATAGGCAAATTGTGTGCATAATTTATAAATTATAACATTTAAAAGGAATTAAAAAATAATTTATTGACAAAATTTGCAAAAATGCCTTATTTTACACGGTACATCGGAGAACAAAAAAAAAGGCGCGCCAGGTTTGTAAATGCTTCGAAAAATTGTTTATACATATATTGTACAATACATGATTCAAACATTCCTTATTTATAGAATTAATCACCGCGCTAATTTAAGGATGCTACGAGATGCAAGTGATCCGTATGGATTGCCCGCATTCCGATTTGTAAAGTTGTTTAGGCTTAATAAGGGAACAGTTCAATTACTGATAACCAAACTTGAACCATTGTCACGGAAATCAACAATACCATTCAGGCTCAAATTACTATGCGCCCTCCATTTGGCCATAGACATGTTTCATACCAAGTGGCAGCTGGAAGTTGCCACATCCTAGCCTTATCTCAGCCAAGTGCATCTGTTAGATGATATGATAAAGTTCCCACAAGATGCACTTTGCCAAGCAGAGACAAAAGAGGGATTTGCAAGAAAATTTCAGATGCCAGGAGTGCTTGGCGCGATCGATGGATGCCACGTTGCCATAATTGCACCACCCGAGGATGACAATTTGTTTCGTGGAAATTTGTTTCGCAATAGGAAAGGAGACCATAGTATAAATGTTCTTGCCTGTTGTGATTCAAACATGGGAATAAATTACGCAAATGCTCGGTTTCCAGGCTCCGTACACGATTCTGCGATCTGGATGACATCGCAAATACGCAGATATTTTGTTGAAAATTACACAAATGTCACAAACCAAAGCAACATTTTATTGGGTGATTATGGGTTTCCTCTGGAACCTTGGTTGCTAGTTCCTTGCCACAATCCAGAAAATGGAAGTAACAAATGTCGTTATAATCAACGGTTTATAAGGGCGAGAAACATAGTAGAAAAATGTTTTGGCCTCGTGAAATCGAGATTTCGATGTCTACTACGGCATCGCACATTGCATTACAATCCAATGCGTGTTTGGGCGATGAAATGGATGGAGATGACTCAGGTGATAGTGATTTACCCGAAGATGAATTAAACCCTGAAAGTAATTTAACCGAAATTTTCGATGAGGTTGATACATCCATAAATATAGATAATTCAACATGGTACAATCTGGGATGCAGATTGAGGGAATCATATATTAACAAATATTTTAATTAAAACAAATTATATTTTTTATAAACCATAAATAATTATTTTGTAACAAAAATTTCAATTTAGTTTAATAAAAAATAATCATAAAAATAATTCATTATAAAAATAACATATTCCTAGTTGGTGGTTTTTGATAATATAATTGCGTCTGCCACATTATTTAAGCTGTCAGCAATTTCTTGCATTGCGGCAGCAAATTAAAACCGTTTTCTTTAATTTCAAGTGCTCGCTTCTTCAGTTGTAAATATTTTTCTTCAAAATTATCTGAAAATGAAAAAAAAATTATCTTCGTGCAATACAACTTCGTACAATACTCTCTAATTTCTTACACGTCTGATATCGCCTTTTCCTGCATCGTACCGAAGGAGCTGTTGGTATGATTGATATGGCTGGTTCTGCTGTTTGTATGGTTGGTATGGCTGGTTCTGTTTCCGGAGCTGGTACCGAAGGAGTTGTTGCTATGGCCGATATTGCTGGTTTTGTTTCCGGAGCTGGTATTTCTGTTTCGATAATGGTGGATGACCCGAACCCAGCTTCGATGTCGATGGCCCCTTCAAATACTATTGTGCCCCACGCACTTAGAGCTCGTTCCTCCACACCGGTAAGTGTCACTGAAATTGAAGGCCCACCACCCGTTTGACCCAAACTCGCTAAAATTTTTCTTTTCTTATGTCGAACGGCATTCCGCCAGTTCTCAAAAATCTATATTTATTAGACCTTTCTGAATCTAAAATAAAAATTAATTTTATTTTAACAACTAACCTTTTTCCAATCTTTTGTTTGCCGACAAGCTCCTCGACCAGCGTTCAGCAAATTGGACAATTGGTCCCAAAGTGCTTGAACCGAATCATCGGAATCTTTTTTTGTAGCAATTTGGCTATTGTTTTCCATAAAGGAGACATAAACCTCATACTGCTCATGAGTAGTCTTCGGCTGCCATTTAACTTTTTCTATAAAGTAAAAATTATTGTTGAAGCAGAATACATCGCAATTTTCACCTAAAAGCAAACACAACATTAGAATTATATATTTAATATTTTAGAATTAATTTTAAGAAACTTAGCTTATTTTTTTGAATTATTGTTCTAATCACAACACAACACCACTGTTTATTATTTACATTTTTCATTTGACAGAAGAATAATTTTCAAAATGAATTTATATAGCAGTTTGCTCAATTTATAAAATTATCTTGTACACACATGAATGCTAACGAAAAAAACTTAGTTTAGCTAGACAATAATAGATGTCACTTATTATTTGATTAAATTAAAGAAATTATGTAATTAGTTAACATGTTTAAACTAAGATGTCAATATGTAAAAACCATCAAAATTTTTTGGCGGTTTTAATTAAGCTGAAAAATAAAATAAAGAAAATTCTCTCTATTCGAAGCGAGATTTCATCAAGTTAACAACAAGCGAAAATAAAATATCAAGTGTATTTAAAATTAAATAAAGATTTTGTTCAAGATGTTTACAATTTATTTTATTAAATATTAAATCGATACAAAAATCAACAAATTCACAATAAAATTGGAGTGTGATAATCTTAGCGGATTATCAAGCAGCATCATCCCGGATTCACGAGGATTATCAACCTCCATAGCAACAATTATTATTTTCTTATTTCATTATTAAATAAATACAATTCGAATGCAGAAATGCAAAGAATGTCAAAATAAAAATTTAAATAAAATGCATATTTGTATTTACTAACCTTTTATTATGGTCGCCATGTTGTTTATAAAATATATTTGACAGGGAAAACATTAAGCGTACTAGATTTATTTTAGATATAGTACAAGAGTATTTTAAATAAAATTTAATTTAACATGGAGTGGTTAGAATACCGGACTGAAAAATAATTTTATGTTACCTCATTTTAAAAAATTATAACATATAAAAATAACATAAAATGTTTGAATCCCAGAATAGGGGCCATAAAACAATAATTTTTACTTTATAGAAAAAGTTTAACGGCAGCCGAAAACTACTCATGAGCAGTATATATTTGCAACTGAAGGAACGAAGCACTTGCAATTAAAGAGAAAGGCTTTAATAAACTTGCTGCCGCAATGCAAGAAATTGCCGATCCAAAACCACCAACTAGTAATGTGGTTCTTTTATTAAATCAATTTTTTATGATTACTTTTTTGATTAAACTAATTTGAAATTTATATTACAAAATAAAATTATTTATGATTTATAAGAAATGATGTTTTAATTAAAATATTTGTTGATATATGATTCCCACAATCTGCATCCCAGATTGTACCATATTGAATTATTTAAATTTGTGGATGTATCAACCTCATCTATAAATTCGACTAAACTACTCTCAGGATTTAATTCATCTTCGGGTAAATCACTATAACCTAAGTCATCTCCATCCATTTTATAGTCCAAACACGAATTGTCTATACATAAATTATGTAGCACAAATACGGCATATGTAAATAATTGTACATGCAACCATTGGATGGTAATGCAATGTGCGATGTCGTCATAGACATCGGAATCTCAATTTCACGAGACCAAAACATTTTTCGACTATGTTTCTCGCCCTTGATTATAACGACATTTGTTATTTCCATTTTATGGATTGTGGCAAGAAACTAGTAACCATCCATCGATCGCGCCAAGCACTCCTGGCATCTGAAATTTTCTTGTAAATCCTTCTTTTTTCTCTGCTTGGCAAAGTGCATCTTGCGAAAACTTTATGATATCATATAACAAATGAGCACATATTAGCCTGGTAATTTCGTGGATATACATCTAGATGCACTTAGCTGTGATAAGTCTAGAATATGTCAACTTCCAGCTGCCACTTGGTATGACACATGGCCATAGAAATGGAGGGCGCATAGTAATTTAAGCCTGATGTGGTTGATTGCCGTAACAATGGTTCAAGTTTAGTTATTAATAATTGAACTGTTCCCTTATTAAGCCTAAACAACTTTACAAATCGGAATAGGTCAGTCCATACGGATCACTGGCAGCTCGAAGCATCCTTAAATTAACGCGGTGATTGATTTTATAAATAAAAAATATTTTAATCATGTATATAAACATTTTTTCGAAGCATTTACAAACCTGGCGCGCCTTGCTTTTTGTTCTCCGATGTACCGTGTAAAATAAGGAATTTTTGCAAATTTTGTCAATAAATTATTTTTTAATTCTTTTTAAATGTTATAATTTATAAATTATGCACACAATTTGCCTATAAAAGTTCATAAAAGTATTTAATTTATTACTTTTATGTTACGTCAAAATAACATAACATAATAACATTAAAATCGAGCGAAATACCAAAAAAGTAATTTGCATGTTATATAAAATGGTAAAATTATAACTTGATAAAATTTTGTTTGACTGGAATACCAAAACTCTTTTTACATATTATATAACATAATAAGATGATAACATGATAAAATTTTGTCGCCAGAATAGGGCCCATTGTCTTAATTACTTATTTATTGGCCAGTTTGAACCGGATTTTGTTTACGTAACTAACGTAATTGTTATTGCTGAGTGAAAGGGCTAGACAAGGTTGTTAGATTTTTTCGAGAAATATATCGCGAGTGTGAATGAACTTGGTGTATTTAAGAAAATCTTAGAAACGGTCTTAAATTGCAAAATTGTGCAAACGCTCGCTGTAAGTTTATGAAAGTTTTTTAAATCTTTGATAAGTTGTGATAATGCAAATTGATTGCAACATTAAAAGCAGCCAGGCATGATTATTGTAAGAGTACATATACTATAAATATAAGTGAATTTATTGGCTTAACTGATCGACTGATTGATTTACAGTTGATGATAGATTGATTGACTTAAACTGTTCTACTAAATTAGATACAGTGGGCTTTTGACTATCGATTTCAAAAAAATATTCCTGCACAAATAACCATACATGCTGACTTACTTCTGCATAATTTAAATTAAACACAAAAATCAACTTAATTAGTATATCTATAGACTTTCTAAATGATGGTGGTTTATACTGCACACCATCGCAATAAACAAAAAATTCCTTGATATGACCAGGCTTATTTTTAACCTCGATAAGGCGCGGTTGAATCGACGTTTCGTTAGAAACAAACTTAAGTATTTGTAAAGCGAAATCAGTTTTCCCATCGACTATAGTTTGTAATTATGTTTTGCTGATCCTCCGTGGTAATAGTATAGCATGTATTAATTTCCAGGTTATGCAGTCCCGTATATTTGTATCATCTGTAGGTGCAATAGAAAATTTGGAAAATGATATTATTTTGATTTATTTAGATTCAAAAATTAATTATTTACAATCCAGATCACTGGTATTCAATTTGTCTAATAATATTTTCGAGTTTTTGTCTTTAATTTCTCTATTAAATACAATTTTACATTTTTCGACAAACTTGTCAAAATTGCTAACCAATAGGTTACCTTTGTTTAAAAACGTTGTGTTAAAATCAATTTCAATCTGAAATTCAAATAATATTAGATCTTAATTAACCGATAACTAATATTCAAATAATTTACTAATTGAAACTCATAAAAATTATTATATCGCGGCCATTCGCTGTATAGTTTCATAATATTCCTATCCTTAGACGTTAAATTTGTTGATTGGACGATGATTTCCAATATTTGATTATTGTATCCCACGGGCCGACGTTTTCTGCTAGCCACTTCTTTTTCTGCAAATAGCCCCGTTCAGGTATAAAAAATGTTTCGTATAAAAATTGCCCTTAACTTTTAACCTCACCAAAGTAATTATCACTTTCAAATGATTTGCTTTAAATGTAAGAAAAGTTTTTGTGATATACATATTACAATAATTAAAACATCACTTTAGGGTATGGCATAATCTTACGCACAGGTCATCTTATGAATGTGTGAAAGGCTCTTGTATTCAAGAATTTCAAAACTTTAATGGGTTCAAACACCACTTAAATCGTATTCACAGTAATAATGGTAGCCATTCTAAATATTACAATCTGAAACAGAAATCAAACCACCAGAAAAATCATCACCTAATGTTGATTTAGTTACCATTGATGTTTGATAGTCCAGTGAAGTTTCACCAAACGACATAAAATATAGCCAAATAACGCACACTAATCGTAATTCACCGCCATTTGGAAGTGTAATTAGTCAAGCTACATTAGAAGTGGGTATGTCGACGCGATTGTTGAATTTAACTATAACGATGTATCAATAAAACAGGAAATTCTAGAAATGCTGCAAGTTGTAACACACAGTACACACTTTTCGATAAATTACGCATAGCCGATCTTTTATATGAGTTTATTGCTTTTACAATCAGACATCAAATATATCAAAGAGGAATCGAGCTACGATGAAATTAACAATGGTGGTGTTTTATTTCCCATAAAATTTCAGTTAGGTAAAATGTTTGAAACAGGAAAATTTAATTTAGACAAGTTTGTTGCACGCAATTCATACAAAAGCGTGAACGCAATTTCTAATTTTTTTTTAAGGTAATCTTTGGCAACGCCGCGCCGCTTAGAACTGTTTCCAAAAAAATCATGTATTCCATTTTTTTTTTTTGATGATTTAAATAAATAATCCTTTAGGACCCCATACTGCAAAGATTACTGGAATTTACTATGGATTCCCAATTACAATATATCTCCTGCGTAGGTTTATTAAAATCGCCAGATATGAAGCATTATGGTATAAATTTAAGTGTGACGTGGCTCATATTATAATTAAAATAATTAGAAAATGAAGGAGTTAACATTTTTACCGAAAATGGTTACACAAAAGTTTATTTTGTGCTTGGTCTAAGTATTGGTGATAATTTAGGTGTAAATACCATCTTAGAGTTTGCAAAATCTTTTTCTGCATTTTTTTTTTCTGTCGATTTTGTTATATTTCTAAAATTTCAACACAAACAACCCACATGCGAGGAATTACCTAGTTCTTTACGTAATGCAGAAAATTATCAACATTACTTGAATGTAATGATAGACGTGGAATATCGGTGGATTCAATTTTTAATGAGATTCGCTCTTTTTACGTTACTCAGAATTTCTCGGTTGATTTAATGCATGTTTGAAGGCGTATGTCGTTACGATATATGCCATATTTTAAAGTATTTCATTGAAAAAAAATATTTTATCATATCTTAAAAAGACATAATGCCCGAAAAATGACATTCATTTATGGTGAAAAAGATATTGGCAATTTAGCTAAACGAATCAAAATGCACCACATTGAAATTGAATGTTTTGTATTCATTTTACCTCTCATTATCTTATTTATCTTATTATATCCAGTTTGGAAATGTTTACTATACTTAATTGACTTAATAACTTGATTTACTGATGGGCAGTTGCTTTACTTGTGATATGTTAAATCAGCTTAAAATGATCATTAAGAAACATAACTCCCTTTACATATCACTTTTCAATGAAACTTTAAAATCAAAATTTAATTTGTTGACCCATTATCCAAAGATAATAGCACAATCTGGCCCGCCCAAATATTTCTGGTGTTTCCGCTATGAAGCAAAGCATCGAGAATTTAAAACTTTTGCTCGATCTTCATCAAATAGAATAAACATTTTAGTTAGTTTTGCTAAAAAAATTCAACTAAAGTGTTCTTAGTTCCTGCTCGAGCCAACATCAGAAAATCTAAAAATTAATGAGAGACACATAATAGTAGGCTACTCAAATGAGAAAATAACAAATTTAGTTCCATCAGATAACATTACGACTTAAGGCAGTGATACATGTACGATGTTTGCCTTTAAGGAAATAAAAATGGTCTATCAAATAGGCGATATTAAATGTCTTTAAGGCTGTATGGTACTCATTTTACCAAAATAAGGGTATCGTAAAAATCAATTTGTGGCTACAAATATTTATCAATTCACAAATTTTTTTTTTTTGAAAAACTTAAGGTATTTTTGAGGGATTAATACAGGATTATTTCAAAATTATTTTTAGTTTATCCGTAATAAAAATTCAAAGTTGACGAAATTTTGGATAATGGTGCTTACGGAAAATTCAATTTTCTTAAGTTTTTCTCGCTAAACCATGTATATCTTTTATATTGACCTATGCAGAAAGATATTTTTGAGGGATTAATTCACGATTATAAAGATTAATAATAAAATAAGAAAGATATAACCAAAATACTAAGAATATCGATATATTTATCGATACGAAAAAATTCAGTATCGATAAATATATTTTTTTTTGTCAAAAATGGGTATGACCTCGGCTAATTTTTGATTTCCTTTTACTCTACGAGATGGCTAACCCCAAAAAATGGTGAATGTCTAGGATCTTATCGTTTTATAATAAATTATACATTTTAACATACTGAGTTGCCATAGAAACAACGAAAATGAATAACCGAAATAGTGTATAATTTTATCCTTGAAGAAAGGGATATAAGCAAAGTCGACGTACAGTTATATTTATTTTACATCAAAATAAAACAAAAATACAAAACGATATTTTTCTTTAGTATAGACACAGTTTAGACGCATTTTTGGACATTTAAATATCGATACCAAAACAGAAATTTTTGTTGAGTACCATACAGCCTTAAGGCAAAAATAAAAAATTGAACATCGTTCAATTTTTTATACGGCAAATATTTTTGCCTTTCAGGCAAAATTACATAACCTTTAAAAAGTGACAGCTATTTACAATTTCGTGAAAATTTGGTTACTGATATGCTTAGATTAAGTTCGGACATAACTGAAAAACGAAAAACTTCAACTCATATGCTAAAAACAATGTTTAGTTCTGAAAAGAAGAAAAGCAGAAGAATGTGCGTTGGATGTTATGCCCAAATAAAAAGAAGCAGAAGGTCGAGAAGCAGCAAAAAAAAGGGGGAAAAAAGTTTCAACTTATTGCTCAGACTGCAAACAAAGCCTCTTTTATTGCTTAGAATGTTTTGGGCAACATAATAAGTCAATGTAATTGCTTTTATCAAAATAAAAATTATTGAAATGTAATTTTTCAAGTGTAACAATATAGCATTATATAACTAAGTCTATTATATTTATTTTTCCGTATAGTAAGCCAAGCAATTTTCAGGTTTTGCTCAAAGAAGGCTAAGCTTTTGAAAGATAAAGCAAATTTATCGTTTGCGTCCGATATCAGTGACTGACGTGGCCTTCTATGTACTAAATCCCGTATGTCAGACATATATGACTGACATGGCCCATGGAGAAATTCTTAGTGTCAAACACATACGACTGACATGGCGATTAACATGTTAAAGGACAAATTTTTGCATGTATCACTGCCTTTATACTGAAGTTGAATATAAAGGAACTAATAAATCTGGATACTTTTAGCTAATAAAACCGAAGATAAAGTTCACTTATATGAAATTCTTGCAATACTTAAGGCTCAACCAGTGAAAAATTAAAAATTAAGGAATTTTAACGACACTAATTTTTCTTAATTGTTTTTGACATTCGAACTAGCGAAAAATTATAAACTTAATAAAGGAACCTACACACAAACAAAATAAAAAATATTAAATTACAAATTGTTATTGTTTATGTGCAATACAAAATGGGGCTGCATAATTTGCGAGAAAAAAATGATCACATGTTTTACCCTTTTAGGAAAAAGTACATTAGTAAAATGTTGTTAAATCAACAAATAAATTAATTTCAGTCAGTTAAACCTAGAAAAATAAAACTGAAATGAATACAAAATACAGAAACTCTATCTACCGCATTTTTAAGTTTTGTTAATTCTTAATTTTTAAGTTTATAATTTTTCGCTGGTCGCCACTTAACAACTGATCGTTTTAACGTTGAAAACGTTTATACTGGGGTTTCTAAAGAAAAAACGAACGACCAGAAAAACCGACCCAAAAAATGTAACAAAACACGAAATTGCCAACTCTGTTTAGGTACTACACAGAAATTTGAAAAATGTAAGAATTGGCATTTTTTATGTTCTCTATTGCAATAAAATTGTATTACACTCAAACAATTTTATTTTTCTCAAATCGGATAAAATACGTCAGTTTTCTGGTTTGTTATCTGTCAGCAAAATGAAGTATTCCCTGACACTACATCGTTGCTAGGCAACTTACTAAAAACAGTACTGGAAAGTATTCCTTGCCTAGGCAGAGAATACTTTCTAGTACTGATTATCATCTGTTTTTAAGAAATACATGATATAATTTTAATTTATTTAGTTTTTATTATTATAATTGTAAAATTACATATTTAACAACTATTTATTATTGGTTATATTTACATGAATTGTACAATTTGTACAGGTGTTGAAAATTGGCGCAGATGCATTACAATTAAGGTTAGTTGTAGCCACTGATGCACTATTATCGTTTATTTCGGTCATGTTAGGGTCCACATCTGGATTTTGTTCGGTAGTATTGAAAATTTTTATCTCGGTCATGTTACGGTCCACACCTGGATTTTGTTCGGTGGTATTGAAAATTCTGTTTGCAACTTCAATTTTATTATTTAGAGAATCATCAGTGTACCCTTCAGCAACCGTTGCCGATTTCCAACCACCATCTCTCTTAAGGCAAGTCAAATCTGTACCTGTATCTACCAATATTGTAGCAGATGATCTGCGAAAACAGTGCCCTGTATATTCTATCGCATTTGGCAACTTCAATAAGTAGCTACAGTTTGAGGCAATTTGCCAAACTGATGTATATCCACTACTTGTCTGTTACCTCTACCGTTTGTTAATTTGAAAAAGAATCGAGGGTTATCGAAATCAGTGGGACGTAATGCTATGTATCTACGATATATTTCGATATACGCTTCATTTACAATAAATGATCTTGGCTTGTTCGTCTTGTTAACAGGAATGGTAATCAATATCCTATTTCCCAAATCTTGAATGTCATTCAAATTTATTCGGCATAGTTCATCTTGACGACATGCGCCAGAAATTCCAAAAATTAAGGCAACCTAGAAAACAAATTTTTTGTAAATAAATTATGAGCGCGTACATCTTAACATACTTTTGCCATTAAATATGTATCATCTGGAGCAAGTTCCATAAATGTTTCTATTTGTTGTTTCGTTAAGATTTTGGATTTTTTAGGCTTATATCCATCTGACTGACGTTTCAGTAATGCGCGTAGTTTTCCATATTTGGATATATCAACATTATTGTTAATGCTAAGCGTCGACCTCACCATGGAATAGTTGGACCATAAGGTTGACGGTTTCATCTTTTGACATAAATCCGAAAAATATGCAATTAAAACGTTTTCGGAGAATGAATCGGCCTTGTTATTTATGCGATAATCCATAAAACGCTTGTATGCATTTTCGTACTTCTCCCTCGACTTCTGCGGCAACAAATTTAGTGTAGTCAATCTTGCTGTCTCCAAGATGCCAGGCGGAGTACCTGGGATTGAATTATCAAAATTGCTGTCCATTATATTTAAACTAAACCACAAATTAACGACGGGTATCGTTTGCTCTGACAGACCTTTAAATAAATTGACAGCGCACGCGATTGTTATAATTCTAAGGTAACTTTGATAGTGAAATCTATTGAAAATATAAATTGGAAAATTTTGCGTATTTTAAAGAATATAATGAATAAAATGGATAATCTGATATACTGCCGATTAGAGAAAAAATCGTATGTGCAACTCGTGGAAAAACTATAATTCCCGGACTCTTATGGTTGCTGGAACTCGGCTGACGCCTCGTCCCAGCAACTTCCATACTCGTCCGGGAATATATCGTTTTTCCTACACGTTACACAATATACTATTAATAAACCTACATACTTATAAGGAAATGAATATACACGAAGAAAATTTTTTCCTTTTCAAAATACATACAAGGAAAAAATCATAGCCTTCTAAGCGCAATATTTTTTTTAGGGTAATTGTGTGTTGTTGCGGTTTGTAATTTTGAAATAAAATCAGTTAGACATAGTTATTCGATGAGCGAGGATGCGCAATATAGAAATATTTTTTTTACATGGTAATAGGACATATTTGGTAGAAGAAAAAAAAACATTTTTTCAATAAAACAACAAAATTATTTAGTATCAGGCGGATGTATAAAATAATATGAATTCTAAACTGTAATTGGATATTATCTTGATGGCAACTGAAATTAAAAATTTAGTTTAAATTACAATTTGATTGAGCAAAAATACGAGCGTAATTTAGCTTTTCTTAGTTTAAACCTTGCTTTAATAGCGTGAATCTTTTAGTCTCAACCATCACTGTGTCCTTTTGAAATAAGTATTGCTTACCAGTCGTAATTTTTAAGTGTATAGATGTGGAACCATTTTTAGACTACTTCTCCAGTACTTTGTAACCCTGGAGAAGTTAGTTTATCGAACTTTATAACCAAACACTTGATAGATTTTTGTTAATGAGTGAATTGAAATCCTCTTAAGATAAGGTTTAGTTTTGATTTTCTTTTCAAAATTGGACCACATAAATTTTTCATTTTAATCACATGTTTTGCAATTTTAGTTACATATTTAAGGAATATATTTTTGATTTTTTAGAACCTAAAAATTCTAAGCCTAATGCTAATGATAAGGCATCAATAAATAAATAGTGGTGTCTCTCAAGAGCCTCTCTCAAGAGTAGCCCTGATACTATTATTAACACGCTTCAACTAAATATCGATGCACTTGCCGCTTACTGCAAAAAATGGCATATTAACCTAAACGGTGATAAAACGCAATCTATATTCTTTAATAGAAGAAGGGCAGCGAGATATCAACCTAACAGTAACATAAAAATCAATGATTCAACTGTTCAATGGAATGAAAGCGTAAAATATTTACAAATCGATGATTTAAATAAATTTCTACATAATGAAAATCAAACCGTCATTTTTGGACCGTATGGAGTATGTATATGTAAATATGTATTTGACTGTCATTGAGATAGGTGATTTCTTCAAGTTACTAACTTCGTTTTCAACGGGTAAATCGGCAGAACTTCATCTGCCACCATTGCTTTTATGGTGTTATTTTGTTTAAACGAAATTTCGATTAAAATGCTTAACAAACATTTGCTTGCATTTGAAATAGAAAAAGAAAAAATCTCTATTTTAAGTAACCTAATATGTATATGATGTATATAAAACGTTTCAAAGCACCATCGTTTAATTTACATAAACTTCTAAATGATACGATATATTTCCGTTTGCCGCCTGATTTCTAAAACAGTAAACTGTTTTTTTCCTAAGCAAAAATTTTTAGACGCATTTTAATTTTTTTTAAATTAATATTTTGAAGCCACAAATAAAATTTTAACCTAATCTAAACTAATTATCGTTCTGATTTATTGACGATTGTAAAAGTAAAGAAAACGCCTCTCGAGGACAATAGATAAAATGATGCACCTGATAAAATGACATTTGTCACAAATGCGACGAAAGAAAATTTAGCAATGCGATAATTAAAAATTGTTTTTATGGTCCAAAATTGGAATTATTTACAATTACAGTCAAACTCGCTTTTAAAGTACGCCCAAGGGACTAGTATGAGGGAACGTTATATTCGGGGTGTACGTTATATCCATGATTTTTCACTTTTTAAATTAAAAAAAATTTGTTATTAAGTGTACATATGTTTATTTTCAATAATATTATACATTATTCCAGACCGTAATGTAATATGTACGTACACACCGTCTATAATTCACGAATTTTATGCAATAACTAATGGACATATCGGAATGAAGGTTATGTATACTCCGTTCAAAATGCCAATGAAAATAATGAGTATGGTTTACCTTTTCCCTTTCGGTAAATACAACAAGTAAAAGTAAAGAATCAATAAGCAAGAAGAGTACAAATATCCCAAAATATTTTCATTACATTTTGAACGAAGTACATAATGTTTACATATAACCAAAAATCAGAAAATACAGGAGATCCGAATACATATAAATAATGCTAACGGACGAAAACAAACGAATATTTTTAATCTGAGTACGTTATAAAGTGTACTATATCTATACATTTATGCTTAGTGGGATTACATCAAAGTACGCTATAACCTTATAAGCCGAGTTACGCTATATGCAAAGTAATTTTTGAGTAAATTATGTTGTAGAAGCAACGGAATAAATGTTCGTACTCTATTGGAAGTGTGTATTTAGTAAAAGGTGTACGGTAAAAGCGAGTTTGACTGTATTAGCAATCCGATAAGTAAAAACTGTGTTTACAGATCAAAATTGGAATTATTTACAACAATTTCGAACGTCAAATTATCAGGTAGCTCAGTTTAAAAATGTTCCACTAGGTGGAATCCGTGATGCTCCAATCGTCAATAAGCTTTTCATAAGCAAATGATAATTTAAACGAACACAAACAAAACCATGAACTCTGTTGAACAAGCCAATTTTGAGTCAGATACATCACCACATGCTAGTCAGTATATAATAACTGATTGGTCACCTAATAACATTCTTGTGGAACCAGTTGCAATGACATCAATAAATAATCCAGTGCTTGAAAGTGTTGTTTATAAAATGTCACTGTGCTCTAATACATCTTTGCAAGAACATCAAAGGGCGCCTATCGTTGGGCCGGAAATAATAGGAAGAGAAAAAGAAGAATTTAAAAAAATATTGCAACAATGAAAATTTTAGTTTCTCTTTGAAATGTACCTAGACATGCAGAAAATATCGTTTTTGATTATTTTGTAAATTATTTTTTTTTTGTTTTATGGCTGAGCCATATTTACCCTAAATTAACATTCGATTTAATTTTCATTTAATTATATTCATAACATTATCAGAGCCTACTGTATAAATAAGAGCCTCCAGTATCGACTGTATTTTTGACTAAGCTTAAAATAAGGTACATACAATTTTTTCTTTACTATGAACTTATATGGGAAAACGGTTATTTTAATTTACAGTTTTAGTTTATTAGAAATATGAGCTTTTGTTTTGTTTTTATATGAAAATGTTCATGAAACATGTAATGTTATTTGATTGAAAAATCAACTCTTGAAGATGTTTATTTCTTAGTGAAAATCGCCATGAAAAATAAGATACTTTTGAAATTTTAAATATTATTGTTTTTGTAATATATACGTCATCAACATAACTCGAAATTTATAAACAACACAATAATCATCTCTTTCATTGCCTCCATTCCAATTTGAATTCGAATATGTTTCTATAGTTATTTTGAATTTGCAAAGCATGCTAGATTGTTTTGATGTTTTGTTTTTTTCGCACTCATTGTATTGATTTAATTTATTCTGCTTGGCTCTTTTTGATTTTTTTTAAATTTTGATTGTTGAGCGGAGACGTGTTGTCTTTTTTCTTACCATTGGGTTTAGATGTGGAGATATGATGTCGTCATTAAACTGAATTTTCTCTTTTTAATACGCATTGTTGTTGTTGTAGAATGTTTTCTAATTTAATATCCCTTATTTTCTTTTGATTATTGCTGGAAAATAGGGAAATTTGAAAATCTGTGTTTTAAATGAGTAAGACATTGAGTTGTTTGTTAGCGATTTCTTAAAAAATTATTTAACTGGGTTTAACATTTAATTCATATTTTATCGTCAATCGAAATCGCGTTTTTTCATATAAACTCTGTGAAAATAAATGAATTTTTAGTGTTTCTATATCCCCCCTTATTGTAAGTTCATTTTTCACATGCCGGCTCTATTCACATCAAGATGGTTCTGACATTATTCAGTGTATTTGTAAGCGAGTAACGCAAGTTAGCTTTTAAAACATTTGTTTACTTTTGACAATTTGAACTTCCATATTTTGCAATCAACTGAAAATTTCATGAAAAAATCTGTACAGTTTTAAGTATTTTGTATATTTTTCCAGATACAAAAAATCTTAACACCTGATAACACCAGTGTCGGAAGATTATGATGGACAATCCACATTTATTGAATAAGGGATTCACAAAATTCTTTGTTTATTTTTGGAGTATCGGTATTGCAAGTTGAAGAGAATTCAAAAATTGAAAAATTTAAATATGCTAGTTCAACCATTTATAATCGTTTTTGGGATACCTGTTTTAAAATATTTATGACGTTCAGCTTGCAATATCTAGCAGTGTCTGTTTTAGTTTGGAATTTCTTACGAAAATATTTTTACGGCTTTGAAACCGATTTTGATAAAGCCCACCCTAATATCAATCTTATAATCAAAAAACTATCAGATACAAATTAAAATTAGTGACATAAAGTAATTTATTTTTAATGTAGCTAAGAAAGCTTTTTTTTAATTTTTAATTTAGTTCAATTAGTTAATGGAATTTGTGATAATAATTTAATGATTTAGTTTGTTATCTTTAAAATAAAGAAATAAAAATTTAATTGTTCGTCCGTTTCATTTATTTAATTTTGAGGAAAGTTCAAAAATGCATTGCAATCCGATTGATGGTCTACTGTCTAAATGATAAATATTATTAATAGTATTGGAGGATTACCATTTAACATCAAAAACTAATCAATTCCACTATCAAATATACAGTATTTCATTATTTCATATGAAAATATATTCTATTAAATGGATAGCCGATAACAATCCATATGAAAAATATGTTCTATCTATGTGAAAATTGTACAAAAAAATTTATCTTTGCGAGAAAACATTCTATCTCAATGAGGAAACAATCTATTTGTAAGAAAAAGATTCTATCTATTTGTTCAGTCACGTGAACATACCAACTCACCATGCTGCGCAAGCATGGCCTCAATCGTATAAATAGTCATTCTTGTTATTATTATTGATTAATGAAATTTAACTACAATGGAAAAATGTATATTATGCATTTTTCCTTAATATAACGTTTTTATATTTTTAGTCAGTTCATTGACACCAAATATATAATTTTTTAACATACAAATTGTAATATTAAAATCAGCAATTTTAGTCGATATTAGTTGTTATTAGTATAATTAATGTATGACCATTTTGTATATAAATCAAACATTTGTCTGATTTAAGGCAGTTCAAAAATTAATTGACTCAATAAAACATCGCCCTGACCTGACCAACGGTAAGCGATACAAAATTAATAAAAGAATAAAAAACCAACAACGTCTTTTATTCACAATACAAAACTTTTGGTAAATCAACAACTATCTTAAATTTACAACTTAAGAAATAAAGTCTGAGATTTACACATGGTCCTTCGAAGCCATTAAAAAAACTGGCACCAATTGAGAAGTACATCGCCAAACAACAACCGGCATCAAAAACACCAACAACCAACTGGAAATTTACGATCTGCAAATTCGAGTCATCAAGCAACCAGCATCTAGAGCAAGCCAACAAACAACAGGCAATCTACAGAGTTAACAACCAAGCAGCACCTACAAGTTCAAGCCATCAAACAACAGCGACATACCCAGCAATACACTACCAGCAAACGACGGAACAATGTCGACCTTAGGCAAACAAGAAGAAGTAGGCGGCAAGATAATCCAGATGCACACAAACTACAATAAAGATGGAAATGCTCGGAAAACGAAGACATATCTGGAAACAAAAATAGCTGCTTTAAAAGCATTGTACACAGAATATGTCGCAACGGATGATATCATCCGACAGATGCAGCCACCGTTAGAGCATAATCATTCCTACTTCGGCTCACGACCTCCTAATCGATGATATGCGAAAACGATTAAACCACGGGCCACCACTAACACCGACACCAACAACATCAGCGGAACACTCGCAAAGTACATCCTTAACAATCTTAAGTACAGATGACAGCCAACAGGAAAGAGTTCGACCAGATGATGAAGCTACAAAATATAAAGATGAGGGCTCTATATAGAGAGATAAACACAGCTAAAGAGGCATTAGCACAAAAAAAATCAAAACAAGCACTAAAACTTGTTTTGAAACATATGGAGAGGATGATGGAACAAATCATGGACCTCGACAATAAAATAAACATAGAAATTTCAGAAGAAGATGAAGTCAATTCAAAATATTTCATAGAGAATTACTTCGACAATATTAAGCAGGCGCATGATGACATTGTGATTGAAATTACAATGGAGATTGAGAATGATCAGCAATCAAAACACAATTCAATAGATATCCGACTACCAAATATTGAAATTTCACATTTCTATGGAGAAATCATGAGATGGAAAGGTTTCGCGGATACATTCAAGAAACTCGTGCATACAAACCAAGTGCTTACGGATACCCACAGGAGCAACTACTTAAAAAGTCATTTAGGAGGTCCAGCCGCTAAAATAATAGGCCATCTTGAATCAACCGCAGAAAATTATCAGGTGGCATGGAATATATTAAATAATCGCTACAACAACGAAAGAATTCTGGCAGCAGCATATTTTAACCAACTAATTAATCAACCAAATATGATGACAGAAACCGCGGCAGGAATCAGAACAATGCATAACACAACAAGTGAAGCCATTCACAACATCAATAATATCTTGAATGGTGAAGACAAATATGATGCCCTGATAATACACATACTTCAGAAGAAATTAGACAACGAATCCATCAGAGCCTATGAGACAACTTTAGACGACCCAAAAAAGATTCAAAATTTGAATCACTTTTTGTTGTTTTTGGAAAGAAGATTCCAATCACTAGAAACACTAGGAAGTAAACCGAATCGACAACCCTTACCAACCGGCCGATTACAACCACAAAAAGCACGACAACGCTAGCAGCAACAACAAACAGATGCGTCAATTGTAAAGGATCACATACGATTGAAGCATGCAAATCATTTTTGAAGATGTCAACACACCCAGAGAAATATATACGGAGGAATTGTACTTAACATAAGTATATTAATGATAAATTATACTTTGGTATTAAACATTCTTTTTAAGCACAATTTATGCCTAATTTTATAAATTATTCCAATTTTTTAACTGTTTATTCCTTAATAAGTACGTATGATTCTTAAAAAAATATTCTCAATAATTCATGATCTATGATTATCATGGGCAATATTGCAAAAACGAAATAATTTTATACAGTTACGGTAAATTACAAAACATTTCATCCTTTATCCAAACTAATGCAATATTTATACCTAACACGCTTAATCTATTCTACAATATTATCTAACACGAATATCGTCCTCTCATTAATACATTTACTCATTTTAACTTATAGCAACATCACACAAATCCACCTTTAGTGCGCGGCAAAATGTGTAAATGGTTCTATCAACAGGACGTAATACTTGAATTTCTACTGTAAGATCCACTAAAACAAACGAAGTATTATAACCAATCATCTGTAAGAGAGAATGCATTTTTTAACAAAATAGATTCTTGGTCTTCAGAGAACATTTTCGTTAAACAATTAAAAAAGTGTGGTCGTGTTCGTGTGGTGTTAAATATCAAAATATAAAATTATAATTATAGTTAAATTAATAATTATAAAGTTAAATAATTTCTTGAGAACTTGTGAGTTTAGTGCGAAATTTATAATTTCATTTTGGATTAATTGTTTAAGGTACGTTATAACGTGGTATTATAAATAGTTATATTGTAGTAGTGAAATTTGTGATTTCGTTCAGTGATATACCGTTCAAAAATAGTGTTATATATACTTATAATAACTGTTTCCTTGTGCATCAAAAATACTGTTTCAAGTTTTATCAATTCAAAATTTTAGTTCTAATTGCAACAAGATTTTCGATTTGTAATTTATTGGCATAAAATCGATATAGCGATCAATTCGTACATCGTTATATGAAACCGCGCAATAAGAAACTCAGAATTAATGAGGCCCGCGCTCCTTGAATTTTGATGTTGTGCAACGAGTACCTTTTTTAAGTTTTTCGCTTTAGAGCTGTCGCAATTTTCGCTCAGTGTTTATGGAAACTGCATTACAAGAATACCGCGTTACTTTAAGCCAATAAATTACAAATCGAAAATCTTGTTGCAATCAGAATTAAAATTTTGAATTGATGATAAAATTTGAAACAGTATTTTTGATACTCATGGAAACAGTTGCGTTCAGACGTATTCAAAATTATTTATTATAGAAAAAATTCCATTCAATTGATTTTTGTTTTAAATTATTTAGACATCGACATTTTATTCATAACTATTTGTGAAATGAGGAAAAATTAAGTACAAGAAACCTTAAATTAATTAAATGTAAAATTATTTTGAACTAATTAAATAGTGATTTATCTAGTCACTTAAACTTTGTATGCCTACCATTAGTTATCGTGTATTAAAATCTCCCAAGTCTGTGTCAAAAAATTTGTTGAAAATATTACGTAGAATTATGAATTTAATTTTTGTTTTATTATAAATCTCAATAGAAAAATATTCAAGTCAATTTAATCGACATTAATTGTTTCAGAAAAATGGTTATATAAATTTTGAAGAAGTGTGTGCAATGTTACATGGGAAATGTCGCGTGCCTAAATAACATATACAATATTTTTCATTTTTTTTGACTATGTTGTCATACTTTTTGTGTAGATGGATGACACATCTGTGAGTGAGTTTCAACCGGATGAAGCCTACAATATCAGCTCATTTCTTATTATTCCGCCCGCTAATGCCTTAGACGAGCTTTTAAGAGATTGGTCGATGGAAATGTTATTACCAAAATTATTAAGTATATAAATAAGTTGCAATTTTTATAAGAAGAGGAGAAATTGTTAAGAGTTTGCAATTCAGTTTCGATCTGCGAGCATGTGAATTATTAAACAATAAAGAAAGCTTAATACTAATTTATTTAAAGGCAAAAACATTAATATGGATAATCTCCAATATTTAACAGAGATTGAACTGAATTCGATCTTTAAAGATGACCTCGGAAACCAAGCACGATTCCGTGCAAAGATCCTAGAATGGAAATCAAAAAAGGTACTGACTGTTATAAACTGAAGTTTTATCTCCCTAGTTTATTGATTTGTTATTAATTTTCTTACAGAATCTTCCAAACTGCTGTAACTTGAGCGATAGCTCCGAAACATTATCTAATTCAAGTAGTACTTATTCTTTGCTGGATAAATTTTCCTCGGCGATGGAACGAACAGTCTCTACAACTCTAACTGAAATGTCACCTTGTACTTCACAGCATGTTGCTGCAGACTCCTTTGTATTTTAATTGATTTTTGTTTAAATTAATTTCTAATTTAATTTGATTTTATTTATTAGGATTTGAATAGTTTTTTCAAAACTGCAACTGGTTCAAATATTAAATCTATGTATGATTCAAAAAATTCACCCCAATTCACACCCGAGCTACGAGACTTATTTTGTACATATATAGTCCGTTACCACGCAGAAAAGAATAAATGCATGATGTTGACTGATTTCCGTCATGTGACTTGTCAAATAATTGAATATTTTCCGGAAGAAACTGCAGTGAGTAGAGGCTTAGTTTAAATTATGCGTTCAAATCTTGTTTAGTGTTATCATGTTTAATATTTTATTATTTTTTTACATTTCAACTACTTAATAGTTCATTTTTTTATAGGAATCTTATTTCAAAATAGGAAGGCATCCTTCGGGTAAACTCTACAATAAATACAGGGTCGTCTCTAAAAATTTAAGAAAGGTTGGGTTTTTCACCGACGTTAAAAGACGGCGCAGCACTGTTGTGGTCAATGAACCAGCGGGCGTAGATTTAACAGGTAATTTGTTATTCTGAAAATAATTATTTATATATTCACTACACAATTGTTGGCTAATGAAATATCGCTCTCACTTAGATGAAGAGGAGGGTCCCGACGTCGACAAGGATTGGCTTAAGGTTCACAATTCGCCGTGGGAAATTGTGAAGCAAAAGTGGAAACAAACTTTTGGCATACGTTCCAAAGACCTGTTAAAATTTAAAAATATTACATTTATAATTGATCAATGGCCATTATATACAAACACTAATGGATTTCGTCTTGTATGTATTACTTATAAAGTTC
>CAUVYM010000395.1:0-41129 GCA_963556165.1 Tipula helvola
AACCCTTTTAGAAGAATTTTTTGAAGAAAAACAAATTCCATTGAGGAACATCTTATCTGTTGCTACTGATGGTGCGCTGGCAATGTTCGGACGCTACAGAGGGTTCATTGCTCATCTTAAGGCTGTAGTACCAAATGTATTTGGCATACATTGTGTCATACATAGACAACATTTAGTTTCAAAAAAATCGAGTGAACGATTACATAATACATTGGATGATGCGATAAAGGTTGTTAATAAAATATAAAGTAGTTCTTTGAATTGTAGATTATTTGGACAATTTTGTGTTGAAAACGATGAAGATTATAATAGTTTATTACTTAATACGGAAGTCCGATGGCTATCAAACGATGCACGTTTAAAACGATTATATTGCCTTTTTGATTCGGTTCTAGAGTTTTTGAAAAATAGAGATGAATGCCTGCGAACAATGTTGATATGAAATAAAAACGTCATATCTTACCTAACTGACTTATTTTCTAAGTTCAACGATTTAAATTTAAAACTTCAAGGATATGATATTAATCTCATTAAAACCAGATTTATTATCTCCGCATTTGCGGGAAAGATTAATCTTTTTAAGCAGAATTTCGGACGAGGCGAATTTAGTCAATTTAAAAACTTGGCAAAATTAGTGAATAATGATTCCGATAAACTTACCTATTATATGCACCTTGATTCACTCCTTATGGACTTTAACAAACGATTTGGAGATATTTTGAATATTAACATACCAGATTGGTTTTTAAATCCCGTTTCAAGCGCTATCAGCGGGCAATATTTGACTATTCAAGAAGAAATAATAGATGTGGTAAACAACAACGAGTTAAAGTTAATATTTAGAGACGCTACCAAGAAATCTGGTTGCAAAAAAAATATGCATCGATTATCGTGAAATTTGGGCTGTGGTACAAAGATTGTTAGTTCCATTTCCTTTTAATATTTAGTAGAACGTGGGTTTAGTGCAGTGACAAATTTATTAATAGAAAAAGAAACCGTCTTCAAATAATTAATCGTGGGGATTTGAGATTGCTGTTGACTAAAATAGAACCTAGAATAGAAAAATAAATTTCATCCCACCGGTTCATCCTTCTCATTAAATAAGGCTTTATTTTACTTTTTAAATTATATTGATTTGTTGAATTTTCAGCTTATATTTTATTCAATAATCAGAAAAATGCCTTTAACAACATGTTTCGTAAAATATGTATATAATAAATGGTGCTACTTTAAATTTTCACCCCCCATTAAAAAAAATTAAATAATAAATAAAAAAATAGTAAGTAAAAAATAATTATTCTTTAATTTTTATTGTTATTCTTGAACAGGGTTAACAAGGTAATAAATGCAGTTTTTAAACTATCTTGATCGCCATTACAATATTTCGTTTTTTGCATGAAAATACATTCCAAAATAGTATTATCCTATCATGATTTAAACCGCTTCTCGCCCTATATTTTGCTTGAGATGTGGCCAAAGATTTTCAATTTGATTGGTGTGGTCATCTTGTAAATTAGTAAATCCAATACTATGATTCACTATTAAATGCTCACTATTAAATCTAGCTACGGCTGAGGGATATGACGGATATCCATCAGTAATAATGATTGTTCCTGGTCTAATGAACTGATTAAAAAATTCCAAAATTGTCTCTGATTTTCTATTAGGAATCACCTTTATGATAAACTTCCTACAATCACCTCCAGCTACTCCTCCTATCAACCACTGTATTCCAGGAAATCGATCCAATGTATAAGAAGGATTCAAAACGAGTTTACCATTACAAATAGCAGTTTCATCAAACTGCACTCGGATATTAGGCCCTCCAATTTTAAAATTTTCGGTGATCCCCCCCTTTGCGACCACCAAGTTCGAATCCCATAAAATACGTTTTTAAATAAAATTATTATTTTAATAAATTTAAATATTAAAATTAATCATATTTAATAAGATTATTCATTAACTTCTCAAAAGTGTTGTTTTTATACTTCAACTTAAACATAAATTCAGCAAACATTAAAGACAACTCCGATCTCGAGGATATAAATCTTGCGCGCATTTTTCGCTAATATACAGATCATCGATTCTCAATTCCTTGAGTGTTTGCTTTTGTAATGGGATCTACAAAATTTTCAGAATGATTCACAGTTAAATGAACAAACCCAATCTCATTTAAATTAATATAACCAGCCCAGCAATCTGTTACCACAATTGTTCCAATTTCAATATTTTCTAGCAAGACATTTCGCAAAGTCTGTTTATTTCTATAAAAAACTTCAACGAAAAACACATCCCCTGTTAACATATCAACACCTCCAACCACCCAGGAGACCTTACATTTCTGCCCACGTTATATTTTCGCTTTGAAAATTTTAATTCGTCAACCTCGACCGTATGCCCTACTCCTCCAATTTTTACTCTGCTCTTTTCTCTTTTCAATATATCATAAACTTGTAAACTTAATCTTTTATACCACAAAACATATTGTTTTTTTGCTTTTTGTATTCGCTTCCACCATTGATTTGGTCTGTACCAAATCCAAACACCAAAAGTAAATCAAATCTAATATCTCGTTTAAATTCTTATTGCAGTTATACAGTATCGTGTTTATGAAAGGTGAGATTGAGGATTTACATTTTGTACAGCGCCATTTTGAGCTGCTTTCCTTGATGTTTAATACCATGGGCCTATTATTACATTTTACACATTGCTGTGTGGTTTTAAGATACCCATTTGTAATTAAAAATATAACAGTAGATTTGTAATTTGAAGTAGAATTTACTAAACGTCTATGATTCATGCAGTTGTTTATTTTTTTAATCTTATAATTTTTTTTAAAAACGTATTTTGTGGGATTCGAACTTGGTGGTCGCAAAGGCGGGAGTCGCCAAATTTTCTTCATATTCATGAAAAATACAGTTCATATTTATATCTTTTAATTTAATGTACGTCACCTCGGAAATTTGCCACATTGAAATCGCTTGATACAACTTAAAATTATACACCCAACAAAATATCCCTATTAAAACCTTAAAACATTCAATTTTAAGATTTTGAAAGGCCCATCCATTGCTTATAGAAACCTTTTTTTTGCAAGATTGTTTCGTGCATCTAAATCCTCTTCCATTGATATTTAACATGGTGGATAGATTCATACCGGAACCACATGAATTACAAGATAGGTTTGTTTGATTAAACCAAATACAATGCAGAACACAATTTCTTTTATATTTTCAGTGAATATTTCATGATATGGATGTAAGTGAGTTAATTGATTTACTTCTGTCATATTAAGGTCAATTTTTTCCTTTACTATAAATTTTCACCCCCAGTAAAAAAATACGGATTAAACTTCCCCATCTAACCAGGTTCGAATCCTGAAAGTAACCTAACCTTCATCTTAATCTTAATACCCTTTAAATATTATTAATTACTCTAACCTAATTAACTTGTTATAATATCGGGATTCGAACCGGGGTAGATGGGAAAATTTGAACCCAAATACATATTTAATTTAAGTTTTTAGGTGATTTTTTTAATTCATTTAATGGGGGTAAAAATTTAAAGTAGCATCATAAATTGTTAGGCAATTGTTTGTACTTTAAAAAATTTAACAGGTCATTGAATTTTTTTCCTTTATAAAGGGGACCGTGAGCAATAAAAGTTTGGGAAACACTGCTCTACAGGAAGGTTAAAATATTTTTGAGGGTCAAGAATTACGTTATAATATTGTTAGTAAAAATTAGGTAATAGCAATCGAATCCATACCCTACCGATTGTTTGAACTAAAAGAAAAAATAGTCACGAGCGTTGTTCTTATGACTGTGCGTTTACTAAATTACGCGAGTTATTACACGGTCCGAAAGAATCGAACTATTTAAATTTATTGTTTTTAAATATTTCGGACCATGTCGGGATTAACACATTTAAAATAAAAGATTCATTAATTTTTATTTAGATTTGTTCTTTTTTCGATAAATTTGAAAGCCGTTGTATTCTTCAGTAAACTTTAAAAAAAAGTTTTCTAAATGTACTTCGTCCAATATTTTCGATGTTCTGAAATCCAAATATCCGACGTTTATTGTAATTTTATCATCAAATAATTTTATTTTGTTCAAATAAAGACCTTTTGTTTCCAAAATTTTAACGAATTCTTCACTTTCGATTATCGACTTCAATTTGCTATATAATTCAGAAAAATCTTTTTCAATTACTTTTCCCATTTCCTCGAAAACGTTTATATATTTTAATATCTCAATCGGTTTTTCAAAGAAATACGATTTTTTATTCTCCAAAAAGTTAGAATGTATGTGTTTGTCATTTTCCGCCGTAGAATTAAAAAATTCAATATTTTCTAAAAGTTTTTGGTAACTTTCAGATTTGTCCAGTAGACAATAAAAGAATTTTAAGGCAACATGCAATTCACCGTGGTAAGAAGCCAAGATTTCTAGTTTAAGTAAAATTTCGTCGGCTTTTAAAAATGTAATTAAGTTTATCTGGGGCTCTTCCTCAATATTTTTACTATTTGTAAAGAATTTTGCAATATCGTTTTTTAGTTCTTCAAGTAATGATTCCTTATAGTCTAAAAATCCTTTAATTTTGTTGTTTACAGAATCGTTTACGTTTATCAAATCTCTGAATATAAATGCATGAATATTTTTAAGGTTGTCATATAATTCCGTACTTTTGGCGTTGTTTGATTGCTGTTTTGCTGACCTCATGTTAGGGTTACTATCTTCATAATTTTTTTCGTCTTTAATTGGAGGTTTTTTATAAAAAATCTGAGCCCAAATTTGGTGATTGATATTAAATATCTCATCAGATTTGGAAGAAATGTGTATGAAACTTATCAATAAAATATATAAAGCATCTAAATTTACGAACTGGCCTGTTAGGTGTTCATCTTTCGAAAATATTATAATATACCCAAATATTTCATTCTCTATTATTTCAAAAATCTCCATAATCGAAACAGAAAACAAAATTCATATTTTGGAATTATATAGCGGTAGCAGTACATAAACACAAACAATCCATCGTACTTATAAAAAAAATTTTCTAGAAAATTTATATTGTCGATGCTAGGCAATTTTGTGTTAAGATAAATCAAAATTTTTGTAAACGTCTTTGAAACTTCAAAATTTTCTTCTAAATCTTCTGTTTGCAGTATATTAAAATAAAATTCACTAAACTCAGTCATAGATTTGTCTTCATGAAACTTAAAACACATAGAATTAAATCTATTGAACCCTTTCTCAATAATTTTCAATCCATCTTTGTTTTCCATCGTAAACACTTTTCCAATCATAAGATAACAACGAATTCTGTCAAGTTGGTCATTCGGATCAAAACACAGGAAAACTCAACAATGTGAAACAAGAATAAAGAAAATAGCATTGACGGTAAAAAATTTTTATAAATATATATTTTTTTAACATTCCTTTCTGAGATGAAATCAATAAAAATCAAATAAAACTAAACTTACAAAATTAAAAGAAAGTTTTGGTTTAAAGGGCTACTTCTGGGTAAAATTTTATACTACCAAAAAAATAATAAAATTACCCCTCTCCTATAACAATGAATTTAATAAAAAAATAAAATATTTATTAACTTTTAAAACAATACTCATTTTCGTTAAAAATTCACATCCTTCTCACTAAATACATATCGATCAGAAGTTTAGATCTCCCTCTTGGAGGTAAATGCATTTTAGTCCCGACCCAATGTCCCTCAATTCTATTTGTGTAAGCTCCATTTTCCGGGTTTACAAATGTATAGAATGATTTACAGCAGGGATGGCAAATAGGATTGGATCAATGTGCCAAAATAAGACAATATTCAATATATAAAATTTTCACGTGCCAATATATATAGGGGATATTATCTTAATTATTTGATATAAAAAATTAGTAAAATGCAAGTTTTGTAATAGTATTTATTCAATATAAAGAGACAGTACGAATTACGAAATAATATATGACTTGATATTCTTTATATTACAATATACTATTTTTGGTTAGATGTTTTTTGTTTCATGGTATTTGCAAGATTTTTAATATCGGGTTGATATGTTGTAGATTTCAAGGTTATGCACGCTGCCGAATGTTCTTCTGTCAACCTGTTTCTAGCTTTTGAATGTACATAATTCAATGTAGAAAAAAGACTTTCACAAGAATACGTAGAAGAAAAAATAGTTAACAATGAAATTGCCAATTTTCTAACAGAATCAAAGGCATCTGGAATACTGTTCCACACTTCCAATATAGTGTTTTCAATGCGACATTCAGATTCTCGATTTTGTAACAGTCGAAAGCCTTCAAACCTTCAATATGTTTTCGCATATTTACAAATTTTTCTGTCCAAATAGGATTTGATTGCAAGTCGATAATCTGCATTTCGAAATTTTTTAATTGCATCCATTTAAGGGCGTCATTGATGAAATCTTTCATAACAAATAAGTCTGGATAATTAACGATTTTTAATAAATTTTCAATTTTTTTAAATCCTTAAACCTATTTGAAAACTGTTGTTTTATACAATCAAGGATTTTTGCAAATGAATATGTGAAGTTAAAATTTAAGTTTTCAATACCTTGTGTTTCATCCAATATTTTTTTGAGCTTTGGGAAATATTCAAATTTTGCAAATTTGATATCCCTAACAAATGTTTCTAATTTGATTTGAAACCCTTTTATTAATCCAAACATAACATCAATTGTCTTTCCCTGACCCTGTAATTTTTTGTTAAGAATGTTTAAATGTGATGCTATATCCGTAAAAAACATTAATTTTATTAGCCATTCCTCATCATAGAGTTCCTTAAAATCGTTATTATTATTGTCGGGATACGAACAATCCAGGAAAATGTTGGAAAAACATTTATATAAATTCGTAACCCTCTTGACACCCATGAGTAGTCAAGAAGTAAATAAACTATTTGCCGACATGGCGTCAACTGCAAATTCAATCCCGGAATTTTGGGGAGAAGAAAAGGAAGATGTTTTCGCTTGGGTAAGAGGATGTAAAATGATTGCACAGATAATAGCCGCTGATGAGGGAACACTACTTAAACTACTTTTACTTCGTCTACGCGGGTCAGCACAAATTTGGGCCGCAAGAACTTTAGAGACGTATAACGAGATGACACTTTCCAGTTTTCTTTCCCTTTTACAAAGTCAATATGCCAATTCGGAAAGAACACACAAAATGCTTGAAAATTTTTTAAAAATCAAAACTGCTGGTTCGAAACTAGAATTTTGCGAAATTCTAAAGAAGGCAGACTTTTAGTCGAAAAAAATTGTCTTAATTTTACCTCGTGTATCAAACTGATAATTACAAGGTCTCCTCACGTGCTACGACCAATACTCCTATCAGCAGCTGAGACATCTAACACCTGGAATGATTTTATGAAAACTGCCAACAATATCGTATGGGTTATGGATGACGACATACCCAACGAACAGATTATAATCGACAATCGTCAGATCAATAATGTTAGCAAGCGGTTCAAATCTTACACCTTTGAACCGAAAAAGGGGGGGACCAAATACTGTAAGATCCATGGAAAGGGGTCACACGATACAAATGACTGTCGAATTATGAAGACTCTTACATCCAAGGGCATTAAGCTTGCAATAAACAGTCTGACAAAGCAACAGAGAGAGGAGGATGACGAATCAATCGAGTTCAGTAAAGAATCTAACATCTACTCTGTTAACAATACTTTTAATAATCCTTTTATAACTTATATAAAAATTAATAAACATGTCCATAAAGGGTTAATTGATTCTGGCGCGGATATTTCACTGATCAATAAGGCAAACTTACCAACCAATCACTTCGTATCGACAGAAACAAAGGACTTCCCGGTGCTCTCGGCCTCGGGTAGTAAAGTTAAAATATTAGGCAGAACTAGAATCGCAATCCATATTGACGGCGTGAAATACATAATTGATCCATACGTCACAGATGAAATGCCGGTATACACGATTCTCGGAGTGGATACAATAGTTAAATATCCCAAACTTCTCTCAAATAAGATAAAATTAGCAACTTGGCCCGAAAATACTACTTCATTAGGATATAACGTCAACATACTGTCGCTACTAGACAAATACAAGGACGTTTTTCAGACAGAAATAACAAACTCGACTTTGTGTAGCGTAGACACACATAGTATTGAAACTTCAGACGAAATACCCATCGTGCAACGAAACATAAAGATACCAATACATTATGAAGATATGATCGATGAATGGGTAGCACTAAATCTAAAACTCGGAGTTATAAGGGAATCACACAGCTCCTGGTGTTCAAGAATAGTCCCTGTTATAAAAAAAGATGGGAAGCTTAGATTATGTGTAGATTTTAGATCTCTCAATATAAAAACAAAGAAGGATAGATTTCCTTTACCAATTATTAACGATCTATTGGAAAAATTAGCAAAAAAGAAAATATTTTCAACGCTAGACGCTACGTCTGGATACCACCAAATTGCTATAAACACCAAGGATAGGCATAAAACTGCATTTTCTTGGAAAAATGGATTGTATGAATTTAACAGGATGCGTTTGGGCTGTGTAATGCACCTGCAACTTTCCAAAGAATAATAAACAAAGTACTTAAAAACGAGTGGGGAAAGTTTGTGTATGCATACTTAGACGATATAATCATTTTTTCTGAATCAAAAGAAGAGCATACAAAACATCTTGAAATTATTTTAGCAAAAATCAAATCATCCGGTATCGTGCTCAACATGAGCAAGTGTAAATTTTTTAAAGAAGAACAAAAAATTTTAGGACACATAATTAAACAAAACAAAATAATGCCAGACCCCACGAAAATCGATTTTCTAAGACAATACAATAAGCCAACCACAATAAATGAGTTGCGCTCATTTTTGGGATTATCCAATTATTTTAGATCATTTATAATCAACTACGCAACGATTGCTGGTCCACTCAACGATCTCCTAAAAGGGGAAACTAAAAGGAGCAAAAAAAAGATAGACTGGAACGAAGACTCAATAAAAGCGTTCACGGACCTTAAAGCAGCAACTTGAACAATTACAAGCAGAAGTCAGCCTGACTTGAACAAAGAATTCATATTAACGACTGATGGTTCCGACTTCGCCATCGGTGCAACTCTCACACAAAGAAACAAGGAAGGCTCAGAGTTACTTATAAATACCTTTTCAAGAAGACTCGATGCTGCACAGACTAACTATTCAGTCACGGACAAAGAGTTACTTAGTGTGGTGAAAAGTATAGAACATTTCAGAGAATATTTGCTCGGGAAACCATTCCTTTTGCGCACCGACCACAAAGCTCTCAAATACTTATGGGAAACTAAAAACACAAATGGAAGGCTAATGAGATGGGCTCTCAAACTTCAGGAGTATACATTCAAAATCGAATATATACGCGGAGAGAATAACATCGCAGACGTTATGAGTAGACCCACAAAGGTTCAAATTATAGAAATAAATACATCATTAAAACTAGAAGATACCGACAAGTTAGGGATAATAAGTAATTATCACATAGATACAGGACATGGTTCCGCTGGCACAGTCAAATTCTTAATGGCAAAAAGATACTCCTGGGAGGGTATGTACAAACAAATCGAGGATTACATTAATAAATGCATGTCATGTAAACTCTCGGGGCAAGAAATACGTAATACAAAAAACAATGTGATAAAAACGAATTCACCGAACGAACTATGGGAATTTGACTTAGTAGGACGTATATTAGGGTCAGACGGATCAAACAAGTTTATATTTATTGCTATAGATCATTACTCTAAATGGGTAGAAGCGAAGGTCTTAAATAATAAAGACGCAAAAACAATTGTAGAAACCATCGAAGAGCTCATAATAAATAAGCACGGAAGTCCAGTTCGAGTTCTAACCGATAATGGGTTGGAATTCAAGAATGAAGAAATTCGAAAACTTACACAGAAATATAATTTCTTGTGGGTTTACAACTCACCTGGACATTCGCAAACCGTAGGGGCTGTTGAAAGAGCAAATGGAACATTTATGAGAAAACTCTGGAAAGTCACTAATAGTAACAAATGCTGGGAAAATCAAGTAAAAAACATTGCATTTGCAATGAACATTTCATTTAATAGAGCAATAAATTCAATACCCTATGTCATACGATACGGAATCATACCAGCACTAAAAATTGATAAAATCTACAATATACAAGATATGCAAGTGCAGATGGCTGCCGCGAGGGCACAAAGAGACGATAAATTCCCTGCATACGCAGAAAAGAACATCATAAAAGGAACAATAACATGTAAATACGACCTATGCGACGGGGACGAGGTAGCGATTTACAAGCCAAACCCCGCTAAGAAGTATGAAAATTGCTGGAAAGAAGGTTACACCGTCGTAGGGAAAATTGATCCGGACGCGTATACGGTTCAAAAGAACAATATGATTTTACGCGTTAATAAAAAACACGTAAAATTTTTAAAACATGGGAATGTCGGGATACGAACAATCCAGGAAAATGTTGGAAAAACATTTATATAAATTCGTAACCCTCTTGACACCCATGAGTAGTCAAGAAGTAAATAAACTATTTGCCGACAATTATATTCACGTAAAAACGAACGTATTTCTTCCAAACAATCTACAAATCTTTCTAAGGATATTGCTCGGCTTAGCCAACGTACACTATTACACATCAACAAACCACCATATTCAGAATCTACATCATTAAAAAGTTTTTTAAATTGCCTTTTGTTCATGTCGCGTGAAATTATAAAATTTATAATTTTATTAACCTTGTCCGATATTTCGTTTAAATCAGTAGTACCAATTTTTGAACACAGCACCTGTTGATGAATAATGCAGTGAAATCCTATTATCGGACGACCAACATGATTCTGGAATAAATTAACAAAACCAATTCTCGGTCCAATCATATTGGATGCCCCATCAGTTGTAATTGAAACAATCCTTTTTATATTAATGTTAAGTTTTTTTAATTCATCAAGTACAACTTCACAAATATCTGTATCTCTTGTTCTTCCCGAATATTTGCTAGTTTTATAAGTTCTTCGTGCATTTTATTATCTTTTGGAAAACGTACAAAAATCGCTAATCGAGCAGAAGAATTAATATCAATTGTTTCATCGATGCAAATTGAGAAAAAATCGCAATTATTAATATCAATCTGAAGTTGATCAGAAATGTTAACACACATTTTTAAGATCCCTTCTTTAACCGTGTTTCTGCTTAGCTGTAATTTTTGAATTCTTTCAATAATTTTTCCACTATCGTTAAAGTCTCGAAACAAACTCGGGGACGCCTTTAACATAACAGATTTGAAAAACTCTCCATCAGAAAATGATTTCGAATGTTTGGCCATCAAATAGGAGATTTAAAAACTAGCTTCTGTCACAATATTGGATTTTTTCACAAAAGACTCGATAACAAATTTGATTGATTTTCATTCAACTTTAATCGTTGAGAAATTAACTCTTTTCTTTCATCAACATTTTTATCAGCAATTTCTTTATGGGTGATATTAAAATGTCGTTTAATAGAAGATGTTCTACATATAATAATTTCAGAGCAAATACCACTGCGACTTTTATCTCCATCTTTAACAAACACATAATATACAGTCCAAGATGATAAAAAAACTTCAAACATATTGTGGTTTTTGTTTTTTTGTTAGTAGCATTCGATGGGCAGCAAACATAAATTTTAATTTCTATTACAAAATGTACAATATTTTTTTATTTAAATCAATTATGTTATTTTTATTATAATTATTTATTAATTTAGATACAAAAAACTCATGTAAAACAGCAAAAATAATAAAAACAACAATACCACATATTCTGTTACTTACCATCGCAAATGATAACTAGATTCAAATACAACAAACAGAGTGTAGGTTTCTTTATATATACTTATATCAGCCCAATAATTAGAAGGCGATTGAAACGACATAAACAATGAATGGGGTTTTATTCATTGCTGAAGTTTAGCATTATGACAGTTCTGCATCGAAAAACTAACAAAAAATGTTTTTTGGAAGCTTTTCCGTATGGGTTTGTATGTCTGAAATTGTAATTCTACTTAGGCACATTATGTTGAAAAAGGACTTTGAAAATCTATATGCCGTTTAGTATATTAATTAAATATTATTTATTTAATCGCTGAAATATATCATAGATTACTATTCTGTTACGCTGAAATAGTTCATATTTTTGCAACCTATTAACCGTAATATTTATATTTTAACATTACGAAATACAATAAAAACTATTTTTAAAGAACTAATGTCATACCTCATTCAAGTTTTTAAAATAATATATTTATGGAGACATCGAATTTTTTTGCGTGCCATTAAAAATTTCTCGCGTGCCACGTTTGGCACGCGTGCCGCCTATTTGCCATCCCTGATTTACAGTATCGTGGGCTTCATAAATAATGTCGATTCCTATATATACACACAACCGTCCGTAATAATTTTACTTTGTGTTGCAACTTGTTTATAAATAAATCATTTAATGTTTTTTTATTTCTTTCTTCTACTGCAACGAGAAAAGTCTGCTATTCAAACCTCTTTCTACAATTCCTAACACCTATACTCCATCTATATTATGACCTCGGTTATATTTTCTCTTTCCAAATTTAAATTCATCTATCTCGATTGATATTTCGTCTTCTTCAATTGTTTAAAATAGTTATAATAGTCAAAAATTGATATGGGTTTTATGTTTTTGAATAAACTATGATAGCGTTTATGATCGATACCAATGTTTAAACAGGTTAAATCTTTTGAAAACTTAATCGACCATTGTTCTATAACTCGCGTTGTTTTTTCTTTTGGTAGCTTAGTTTTTAAAATGCAGTTCCCTCCCAAATATTGAATTTTCTTTTACAGCTAGTCCACGTGAAATATGTACGGTCATTCTCAATATTGTCAAATATAAGTTTTTTGTGACAAAATATGCATTTATTTCGTCTTTTTAACTCGAGTTCTTTGATTATTACAACTAATTCATTTTCTTCCAACTTTTTGAAATGCATTTTTAGTTGTAATTTTATTTTGTTAGTATCCGATTTTACCCAGAAATAGCCTGCTTTTCCGAAATTTTTTGATTCAATTTTTTAAATTTTTGATTCAATTATAAAACTTTTTGATTAAGTTATTCAAAATTTTATTGATCAATCAGTTTTACATTATTAAATTTTTAATGAAATATTAATAAGATTTACAAGTCTAATGAATTTGGATACTGTTATTTAAGTATTTCAATGAAGTAACGAAAAATTGTATCGGTTTTATATAATTTAGTGAACTTAAAATATGTCGATTCAATTATTTTTCTGTTGTTTATTGATTTTTATTCTTCTAAAGAAACTGGTCGGTTTAAAAGTATAAAATCTGGCAGTTTCTCTAAACGGTATTTTGGCTTTTGATTAATCCTTCTTAACATACACAGTCTTCTTGTTTGGAGACTTGGAAAACACTCTTAATCTCCTTCTAATTTTACTTTGTAACCCCTTTCCATTTAAATATTTTGAATGATTCATGGTTAGGATGAAATTTTACATTAGTTTAGATGTAACATTTTGCTAGATTGGTGGATCTAGATGATGTAACGTAAGCTTTGTATTTTCTTTTATCTTTTGTAGTTCTATTTTTCGTAATTTTGATTTACTTTTCATTAATTATCTCGTCAGTTATTTAGATATTCTTAATTTTTCTTTTAAAAGTATGATACTTTCGATTTTCTGGTCAAGCTATTTTACATGCTATTTTGAACATCAACAAGCAAGCGCGTAGTTTTTTTATATAAATTTCTTCATGAAATTTGAAAGTATTAAAGATTAAAACTAACTGCTATATATATACAATAAAGTAATAAAACATATCAACTTGTAGCTCGAATCAACGCATTCCGGAGTTCTTTGTTATTTTTTATATGTCAAATATTATTCCTGTAAAATCCTTTTGGTTCTCATCTATGCAGAATTTTTAGTTTTGATTGCATTCTTGTGGCTTTAATTTCATTTGTATGAAACCGACTCAGTGTTATCAATCGCTCCTTTGTTAACACAGTGAAAAAATATTTTCGTTTTTTTTCATAAATTATAAAAAATTCTCTATATTTGCTTTGTTTTCAATCAAAACATGTTAAAAAACAAATATTTGCTGTTGCATGTCTTCTAACTAAATATTTGAACGCTCTTTAATTTATGTTTCATATTGTATTTTTTATCTTTATTTATTTGTATATAGAGAATTTGGCTTCATAAATTTGTACTTTAATACACGGACTTCCCATTCTTTGCTCAAACATTTGCAAACTATGTACAATTACTGCTCTGTGAATTTTTATAACTTTGCGTATCTTGTTTTGGAATGTACGGTTGCATTTATAATCAAACAAATTATAACATTATTTGCTCAAAAATAAGAATTTTGTAAAAAAAAAGTTTGTTTTATTCTCATCAATCCGAAAACTGTATCCTTTAATGCAGATTTGTGTCTTTTAGCTTTATATTTGTACTTAAAATGTCCACAAACTTCAAGGAATGGTTGTCTTCCGAACAAATCGGTACGAAATATAATTTCAATTTCATAAACAGCCGATTCTTAGCTGTCAAAGATTATAGAAAATGTTCTTCTTGGTGCTATCATTGGGTTACTTTCGATTAAATTAGTTTAAATATGATGTGTCCTGTTTTTTTAAAAACGAAATTGTTTGGGGTAGAATCTTGGTTGATCATATAATGTGCTCGTTCCCAACTATCTATGATGCACGGTAATGAATAGACTATATTCTATTTGTTCTGACTATCTTAAAGTTTGTTGTGTTTAGCCATAGATTCTATTCTGTTTTATTTTTATAAATATATTACAAATTAATTCTCTTCCGATACAATAGTTTGAGATCTATCCAGTCACTCTCATAATAACCCCGTTGTTGAATTCTTTACCATTATCTGTTAGGATTATATCTAAATATCCAATATTTTATTTTATTCTGTTATAGATACATCGGTGGTTATTTTATTTCTATAGCACCGGTAAAATTATTGTCATTTCGCTTATATTTGTTGTCATTCCAGAGTTTTATCATCCACGTTTTTGTATTTTAAGAACTTCATACGAAATATCGAGATTAAAGCAATTGAGTTTCATAATGTATTAAGCTACCCTCTTTTATATATTCATACAAAACCACACTACAATCAACTATTCCAAATTTTTTAATGAATAGAGAAGTATAATAATTCGGGTAACCAGATATAGCATATTAAATTTAATGAAATGTTTAGAAAAACAGTTTAAAATAATACTGCACAACAGCAACAGGTTTCTTGTGTTGTTATAGTACGATAAATCTACCTCTTGTAGCTTTGCGGGCAATAATATGAAACATAATAAGAATAATACTAAATGTATATTCATTTGCATGTTCTATATATGCATAAAACGGTCGTTGGTATAAAATTCTGACTTTTTCGTTAAGATGATTGCATACTATCCATAGCGTCATCACTTTATGAATTCTGGGTCAATTTAATTGTAGGTTGTTTTTTGTTAAACGCTCCAACATAGGAACAGTTTAAAAATAGAACAGTATCTCACATAGAGTTTCTAGTTTATATATTATTTAATCGGAGGAAGTATATGCTAATGAAGAAAATATTCATATAGACTATATAACTTCCCATTTAAAATATTTTAATTGGGAATTATATCCACAGCTTCATGTTGTAATTTGCATTTTTATTTAATAAAACAACACAGAAAAATAATTATGTCAGTATAACTTGTCCAATTTATTTTTGCTGAAAAGTATATTCAGTTAAATTAGTAGTCTTAACTTTTATATTTACGAATAAAACTCCATTTTTTAAAATGATGACTTTTTATTCAAACAGCATCCTCAATACTGAGATTAGAACCAATGCTGGAAAAAAATATTTAGCACATTATCAAGTCTAGAACCGAAGAGCATAATTATCATTATTGACATTAGAACCAACACTGGAAAAAAAAGAGTATTTTAAATGTTTATCAAGTATAGAACCAAAGAGCAAAATTATCATTATTGACATTAGAACCAACACTGAAAAATGAAAGTATTTTAAATGTTTATCAAATATAGAATCTTCAATACTGAGATTCGAACCATTCATGAAATGAAAAATGCTTGTCATTTTATTAAGAATAGATTACCTAATACCATGCCTCGAACCCTCCGTGGTATAAAAAATGTAATATTTTTCCCAACATGTCTCAACTCTGGACTGAAAAATTTCGACCCAAAAATTCAACTGAATTTATTTGTCCTCCACACATAAAAAACTTTCTAGAAGAACACAAATCCAACTTCCCACACCTTTTATTATACGGCCCACCCGGCAGCGGCAAAACAACTTTTGCCCATTTAATAGCCACTCCTTCCAAATTAGAACTGAACGCCTCTCATGAAAGAGGCATAGATGTCATAAGAACCAAAATAAAGAGCTTTGCTTCTTCTGTAAGTCAGAAGAATACAATAATCCTTGACGAATGTGAACTTTTAACCAATGATGCACAACAATGTTTACGGAGAGTAATAGAAGATTTCTCTAAAACAAGGTTCATTTTCATAACAAACTATCCGTCAAAAATAATTCTCCCCCTAAAAAGTAGACTTTTAGCCCTGAAATTCGATTTCGATACCGAAGAGGTTTTAAAGAGAATCGCAACCGAAAAGAATTTGAAAGTTGACACAAGAAAATTATTTAATCTTTTAAATAAAGATTTAAGAAAATCTATAAACATTTTACAGAGCATTGCACCTTTAAAAGCGCCACTTAATTTAGAAGAGATTGTTGGTCAAATCAATGAGAAAATAATTTCTGATTTCTGGGAAATGAAAAATGGAAAAATATTTTTGAACGAATTTATTAGAGAGAGTTATTGTATTATTGCTTTTATTAATCAATTAGCGGATACTTTGGATGGGAAAGAGGATAAAAGGAAGGCGGAGTTTGTTTTGATATTATCTGAAATTGAAGAGAAAGCGGCTTTGGGTTGTGAAATTGAATTACTTGTTGGATTGTTGTGTTCTAAAAAAATTCTGATTTTTAATAAATAAAATTACAAATTAATAATAAAATTACAAATTAATAAATTAAATTACAAATTAATAAATTAAATTACAAATTAATAAATTACAAATTAATAAATTAATATTTTTAATAAATGAAATTACAAATTAATAAATTAAATTAATATTTTTAATGCATAAATCACTTTTAGAAATGTTGTTGTGTTTTTAATCAAATATCAGGAATGGTTGGACGCATGGATGTAAAAACCAGTAATTATCTTGTACCCACTTCTAGACACTCCTTTAAAACAAAAGCCATAGTTTCTCGAATCCTAAATAGAATCTTTGGAGTGGTGACGATAACAGACAAAAGTATATTACAGGTATAACAACCATGTCTTGTGTTACAAAGGATGATGTGCATTTATGTCCTGTCCTCATAATTCTCACAAAACATTTTGTTGTGTTAGAAATTTTAAAATATAAATCGTGAAATTGAATTTGCAACCGAAAATATCTTTTATTGATCTCTCTGTGAAATGGCTGGTTGTTGAAATTTTAGTTCATTAATAAGAGTCTTGTATGAATACAAAGTGTTCTATGTTAAAATTGTGATTTTTTAAAAGTGTTTTATCAAAGACCGTAAAATATATTACTTCTTAAACAGGGAATAGAACCTTTATTAATTTTACAAAACTGATAATTGCATGAATTCATTCACAACACACAATCTTCATTTCCACGAGGATGCATCAATATTCTCCTGTGCATACGATAAAGTGTTAGCAACCGGTGGAGGTGACTCAACCATAAGATTATGGTCATTAGAACAACAATTCAAATCAGAAGACCCTCAACTCTATAATGCCTTGAACACGCCATTAAAAATCAACCACCTCTTTTCATTGACAGGTCATTCAAGGCAATCAATTCTTTAAGTTTCAATGAAAGGTTCCTTCTGTCTGCTTCAGACTCAGGACAAGTCTTCCTTTGGCCTATAAACGAATTCGAAGAGAACGTGCATTTCAAGATTAGAGGCTCCGACGAATCACAAGCTCTGATAGCCGAATTCTATGAAGAAAAAATAATTGTAGGATTATCAACCGGACACTTACTTTTTTACGAACACGAATTCGTTCTTAATCAAAAAGAACCTTGTGACGAGAGACTTAAAATAATAAAGAAAACAGAAACAATTAAAGTTAAATTAATAAAAAGTTTGAAAATTCATAACAATAAAATCCAAGGCTTATTTGCATAAATAAGGAGTTCAAGATTCTTGTGACACAGGCAGAGGATAAAATAATCAGGATTGTGGATTTAAACAATTTTACAATTTTAAATACTTTAAATAAATTACAAATTAATAATGAAATTAAATTAAAAATTAATAATCAAATTAATACTTTAAATAATGAAATTAATACTTTAAATAATGAAATTAATTCGAGGATCGAATTTGACACCAGAGCTTTTTTTAAAAGATGTACATTTATTGGCAATACTCTTTTTTTAACGAATTGTAAAATTAACAAGGAGAACGTTTTAATAAAATTGTTTTATCCTTTTAAAGAAATCGGTGAAATTGTTTTGTATTTTGATTCTCCAATCCAAAAGACTTTCTCTTTTAATGGAAGCTTGGTTGTGTTGTGCACCAAACATGTTTATTTGATAAATAAGACTGTGAGACGGTATTCGGATGTGGGATTTTCTGGGATGACTGATGGGTGTGTTTTTGATGGTGGGTGTATTTTTACTAATTTGGACGGATTTGCATATTCTATAACGGAATAGAAGGTTGGTATTTTAATAAACATCTTTTCTCTTTTATGTAATTTAGTCAGTATATTATTTCTCTATCGGTTAATTTTTGGCAGTGTGTTTTAAAATACCAAGACAGTTCTCCATGTAAATGAAATCTCTATAGCATTTTAATAGTGGGTTGGGTGGTAAAAAATAAATAATTAAATTTTAATTAATTTTTAGGTTTTAATCAACCTGTAAACGAAGTAAATCTTTAACTACTATTAATAATATTTAGACTCCTGTTCATCATATAATTCTTAATATGCAATGTAAGATCTTCCACTTCAACTCCCATAATATGTTGTCCCTCAAATCTCTTCAAAGTCTTTCAATTATATTTGTATGTAAGGTTACATCACCTGCAGATACAAACTTCACTGAATGATTGACTATATACTACAACCCACTTAAAGAGTTATACCCTCTTTATCTATCAGTTATTAATCTTGTACTTCTCTATACATTGTTTATTATCAGTCTCGATAAAAATGATAAATTTCTATCATTTGTTATCTCAAAAAACACGTCGTTTATTTCTCTACAAAGAAAAGCAACAATACAAAAAGATTCACCAACTAGCCTCCTGCAAATTATTCGCTTGTTGGAAAAAAAGTGAGCCTCGTCAATCTCAACCGTAAAACCGGCTCAGGGCTGTGTATCCGCCCATTCATTATTTATAATTAAAATTTAATATTTAAAAATAATTATGGGCGGATACACAGCCCTATTATGATGAACACGACAACAACAATTGCATCAACGAAAACACATCAAAATCTTGCGCATTTAGAACCAAAAACAGACAGATCAATTATTTTTTCAAGCCCGAAAACAGCAATTCAATATTTAGTCGATACTGGAAGAATTAGCTTGGTTAAAGAATGTAGCGTCTGTGGAGGACAATTTCATATAACTAGTACAAAGGAGATTGTTGGTGGTTTTTCATATCGATGTAGAAATAGTCTGTGTCGTATTCGACAAAGTCTTTTTTTCGAAAAATGATTGAAACTCCGAGGATTCCAATTAATGTTTATTTATTATGTATTTTTAAGTTTATTGAAAATTTATATGAAAAAGATATTTTAAGGAATGTTGAAATAGCTAAGATGAGTTATCAAAAAATTAAAAAAAACATTAAAATGTTTTTTTCAACATGGTATAATCAATTTAACGAAACTCTTTTGGGCGGGCAATACAGTGTACAAATTGATGAAACTGCCATATGTCATGGTAGCTTACCGGATACCCCTTCAAATTTGGATGATGATCAGAGAGGGGTTGTTTGGCTTGTTGGTTTTATTGAACAACATACAAGAAGAATAAAGTTGGAAATAGTTCCTGATAGAAAACGGCTACTTTTAGAGATCTTTTAAGGCGGCATATTTTACCAGGAAGCACGATAATAACAGATGGCCACCCATCGTATCCGGGCGCAGTGGAATACGTAAATGGAATACATATTGTTGTGAACCATATTAGAGGATTCAAAAATGCCGAAGGTTTTCATACCAACAACATTGAAAATTTTTTGGTCTATTCTAAAATACGAAATTAAAAAAAGGCGTGGCGGGGTTAAAACAAGTTTAAATAATTTTTTAGAAGAATTTTTATTTCGGTATGTACATCTACGAAATAAAACTGCAGGTGAAATAAAAAACGCCTTTAATGTCATTGTTGATTATTTGTTTTTGAATAATGATTAAATAATTAATTTAATTAATTTATTCCATTTTATGTAATTTTTTTAATTTTATTTATTAATACATGGGCGGATACACAGCCCTGAGCCGTAAAACCAACCCCTCCCGATTTTCTGTTATACCTGATTGTTTTGTACTTGCTGCTTATTTTCTTTCGCGTATTTTTTTGTTGTACGTTACAATTGTATCACCTGATACTTTAACATGTGCTTTGGTCTCCTCTACTGTAAACCCTAAGGCGTAACAATAAATTAACTTTAGGCAAACACTTAAAGGAAGTCTACTATCCCTTTAAAACTACAAAATACAGAATTAAATCGTTTTCTACAAATCTTATTATTGCATCGAGAAACGCACGAAAGCCCATGACTTTGCCTACTATTGTCTATTGAACATGTACAGTCGAAGAAAAAACAGTACTTGTTTTTTAATTCATCCGTATTATTTTTTGTTTAATTTAAACGACGATTATTTATTTTTAATACTGTATTATTTTTTGTGATTAATAAATGTATATTCTTTTTATTTTTAGCAGAAATAAATAAATTAAAAGTCTTATGAAAATGAATTTGTTGCAAATATCCGCATTATGTCATGACAAAAGAACTAGTATATAGTTTCTTCAGCAACATGGAATTGTGCATAACATGCTTGTTGTACATACTATCGTTGACCGATCGCCAGGATCGATGGAGATGTCGCCGGGAATATGTCAGCAAGATATACCTGTTCGGCAAGGAACATGGTTACAAGGATCGCGGCTATCATACAGGCAAATAGTGTTTTTCATTTATTGCTGGTCAAAAGAGTTGAACAGTATACGTTTCTGTGAAACTGAGCTTGAAATTTCCAAGTCATTGTCATAGAATGGAATCACTACCTTCGAGAGGTGTGCACCGATACATTGATCAACAATCCCACTGTCATTGGTGGACCCAACCATATTGTCGAAATTGACGAAAGCCTGTTTACTCGTCGCTAAAACTTTGTTGGTCGAGTATTACCGCAACTGTGAGTTATTGGTGGTATATGCCGACAAACGGGTGAATGTTTCATGTTTACTGTTCCAGATAGAACGGCAGTCACACTTCTTCCGATAATATTACCTCACATATTGCCAGGAACCACTATTATGTCCGATCAATGGCGCGCCTATAATTGAATCTTTGGTATTACTGGAGGCGGATTCAATCACCAAACGTTGAATCATTGTCATAATTTTATTGATCCTAACTCTGAGCAAATACTCGCGAATGAACGTTCATGGAAGGCAGCAAAAGTCTGGAACAAACGTAACAATGGCACACATAGAAGCATGTTGGATTCGTATATGTGTGAATTTATGTGGCGTACACGTACCAAATTTACACAACTGGATGTGTTTGATGCAATCCTCGCTGTCATTGTGCTTATTGGCCACCAGCCTAAACGGCTATAATTAATGTGTAAAGAATTAATGGTAAGGTTACACTTTTGGGGGGTGCAGGTTCGAATCCTCTCTAGAACTTTTTTTATCAAACTATCGATTTTTAATGAAAAAAAATTAAAAACGATGAATATCTTTGAATTAACTGAAAGGACATCAAGTGAAGCTAAGAATTATGAATTAGCACTCGAACTAAATTTAATTAGTGTATTAACAAGAAGATGTTGTAAAATGCAATAATGTAATGCATATAAAAGCAGGAAAGAAGCGACATTTATTGGACAAAAGATTTAGATGTTATAAAAGAATCTTGCAGAAACCAATTAAGTTTTTTTAGTAAAACAATTTCGGAGGGACACACTTATTACTAGGGTGGACCAATAAATGCATTTAATTCGCCGTCATTTTATTTTTAAAATATGTAAATTTATTTATAATATAAAAAATTTCATTTATAGGAAAATTTTCGTTTAATAGTAAAAAAAGCTTTAATATATTTGAAAATGTATGAATTCCAAATAAACCACAAAATCAACAAATTTTTTTATATATGTATGTAAACCATGTTTATTCAAATTTCTTTAATCCCATTCTTCTCCCCACATTTAACTCTAAACTTATTAAAGTATATAGAAAAATACTAAAAACATTAATAGATTCAAAATTTCTATCCGTAGCGAGAAGCTTTCTTAGCATTGAAAAGCTCCTTTCAACAACTATAGACGTGGGATTACACATTCCTAGATAAAAAAAATACTGATGGTGGGATATCAAATTTATTGGATTTACGATTTTTTCGATATCATTTTTCTCTAACCTATTATCTAAATATTCACGAATACCACAAGGATCTGTCCAAATTTAATTTTTTCACTATTTCATATCCCGAAATCAAGTTATGGCTTGAATTTTCAAATGAGTCCAGAATGTCAATAATGTTACTATAACAACTTCTAATTAAAATTAAGCTGTTAAAAAGAGTTGGATGTGAAATAGCTTCTTTTGCTCTTAATAAAATTACTCCACCGCCTTCCATTCTGTCAATAATTGTTTTTATCATAGGAAGTAGATCGGAATAATACAATGCTGCTCTTATCCATGTAGACCATCTCGTAATAACAACTGATGGTGGCCTCCCTATTTTATCAAATAATTCCATGTTAGTTTTATTTTTATGCGTTAGCATTTTTAATACACCGATTAGAATATCAACCTCTTGAAATCTTGCTCTAATCCTCATGGCACAGTTGTGAATTAAATGTGCCAAACAAAAAACGTGAAACAAGTTCGGTAAATCTTTTTTAATTTCTTTTCCTGCTTTCTGCATGTACATTGCTGCATCTGAAACTAATAAAACAAATTTGATTTTTCCATTTGCAAGTTTTCAAGGGTGTTATAAATAAGGTGAACAACAGTATATGCATCAATTGAACCAATAATAGGCACACAATTTATAACAAACACATTACTGGGTTCTTCAATTTTTCCAGCTAGTATAATTGCAATATTTTAAACCTCTTATTTCCGATTCATCAAATAAAAGCAGGCATTGTGTATTTTTAAATAGTTTTTAATTCCAGGAAACCGTCTTCAGATATTTCTGCAACTAGCCTTCTGGCAGTTGTCTCACTTATCTTATTATTTCTGGTCATTTCGAATAGTTTTTTCATTTCAATATCATTTAATTTTGATAATGGTATGTCGGCTGATAGAATGCTTTTACGACTTGTGTGGAAATTCATGTTTTACCGGCAAAAAAAATGACTGTTTCGGTATTATAAAGTCATTTTTAAGAAAATAATTGTGACGGGTAGTGCTTCGGTGGGAATAAACAGTCGACTTCACTGTACAACTAACGTATACACAACAAACATTGCAAAACAAACGAGAATTTGGACCTAAAACAGAATTCACTGGGGAATTTGAGCACGTATTTTTTTGCTTATCAATATCAGATATTTTTTGTTTGGTCATTTTGGGGGTGAAATTTTATTTTATTTATAAAAGAAAAAATTGTATAACATTTCAAAAAAATAATTTGGTCCGCCCTACTTATTACTCAGTGAATTTTGCGATAATGTACTGCTTCTCTATTGACTTTGGTACAAAAAAAACAAGACAACATTTAAATTTATCACCAACAACAGTTAAAAATTGGTTTAAACTTTTTAGGAAGTATAATTTATTTAGATTATTTGAGTAATGTCAACAGAAAAATAGGCGGTCAAAATTAACAGTTGAAATAGACGAGACACACATCTGCAAACAAAAGTATAATAAAGGTAGGAGTTTTGATGTCAGAAGCTGTATGGGTGATTGGAGAAGTTTGTGGGGAAACAGGTCAAATTTTTTTTGAAAACAAGTACGGTAAGAAACAGGGACACGATTACAAAAATAATTCTTGAAAATGTTGAAAAAGGTTCAAAAATCATCACAGATTGCTGGCGGGGGTACGGAGGTTTGAATGATTTAAATTATGAACATTTAAGAGTCAACCACAGTTTGAATTTTATTGATCCTGAAAATCGTGCAGTACATACACAAACTGTTGAACGTTTGTGGTGGTCACTCAAAAATGTTGTCAAGAAATATTCATGTTCGAAGCAAAGGGAAAGTTATTTATTCAAATTTCTTTGGGAAAAAAATACTAGTGGTCATAATGGAAAACTAAATTTCTATTCGTTCGCGGACATAGTTTCGAAAATTTTTAATAATAATAATTAAATTATTTTTTTAGAAAAAAAAAGTTCTAGAGAGGATTTGAACCTGCACACCCCAAAAGTATAACCTTACCGAATTAATTACAAGACTTTTGAAATTGTTTTAATCGTTACTGGTTTTGCATTCGTTTAAATAAAACAAAAAAGTAATTCAAGTGAATTAAAAAACAAGTACCGAAACAACATATACTAGGTGGTGGGGTTATTAATCGCAATTCTGTTGCAAATTAGTATATCTTTTCTTCATCAATTATCCGTGTTACAAATTTGAAAATAGCATGAGTTAATTAATTATCTAATATTTACCTTCCGCCCCATTATTAAAATGCTACCAATGAATCAACTGAAGGAGAAGACATGTAAAAAAACAACATCTTTAAATACTGATAGGATGATCGTATGTTAGTGTCGGGTCTTTTAGCGTAAAATGCCTAAAATTATTTTTTTTATAAAATTTATTTTAAACAGGTTACGCTAGAAAAGCAAAATAGAAATAAAAAAAGTAGAACCCTTGTGGAAAGAACCATATCTGTTTTAAATCTAATCTTCTCAAAAATTGAATGCCTATTTGATTTTTTTTCTGGAAAACAGCATCGTTCTAACCTCTAAAATATGTGAAAGTTGCGGTAGTTTAGTTTACTTAAAACTATATAAATTAACAGGGAGAACTACAATATTGTATCGCTCCAAACGACAGGATGCCAAAAAAGAACTTCCATTATCAATACAAAGAAGCCGTCGATTCAATACGTGCATATAGTGTATTTGTTAATTTCAGGGGCAAGTCATAAACAATTGAAATTTGGCATGGAATTGCTGACGCTACAATTACAACTTTGAAGAAAAAGCTAAACGATGTGTTTAACAAATATTTGGAGGTTAGGTCTGTGTTTTTAGGATGTGTAAATATAATTGTTAAAGTAGATGAATCAGTTTTAAGCATACGACACGTAGTAATGAATCCAATACGAACTTCTGATCTTTAACCGGATACTGTATGGATCCTAGGAGCAATGACACTTCCCAGAAAAGAATTTCTTCATAAAACGAGTTGAAATTAAAACAATCAATGTGTTAAACAAATACACTGGAAGAAATATTTTGATAGGAAGTATATTACATAGCGATCGATTTGCTTCGTATCCAAGAGTTGCAACCAATTTAGGAATTAAACATCATGCATTGAATCATACTATAGGATTTGTAGCACCGAATGAAACACATACCAACAATATTGAGGGGTTTTGGTCTCATATTAAAAGTTCAAAGCGAAAAGAAAATGTTGTTAAAAGAGAAAATATAGATACTTGGCTTATTGACTACACATTGAAAAATAGATTTTTGATGCATGCCTCCCGAGAAGAATTTATGGAAGTTTTTTGTAACGTTTTACCATATTTGTTTGAATAAACTCAATTCATCTTAATAATTTAAACAAACAACATTAAAAATAATGTAACACTAAAATACTTTTCTTTTTTTTCAAGCAAGGTGAGTATTGCATTTAGGCATATTTCGCTAGAAGACCCGTTGGTGTCAGCATCTTTCCTCAATACTAAGTTGGGTTTTTATCGTATTTACTGCAATGGTTTTAAAATTCATCAATAAATTGATTTTTGTTCCGTATATGCTCTATTTAAAAGAGAACAGATTGTGACTCGAATCTGTTCCTCTATATTTCCTTTTTAAATATTCTATAAAAATGTTCCTTCATTAAATATTATATAAAAATATTTGTGAAATATATCATCCATGTTGCTCTTTGTATTAAATATTCTATGTACATCAAAAGGAAATTTTATGGAAGATTGGACAGAAAGAGTTCGATCTTAAAAGTGTTGGTGCTGATTTAGATGATAGCTTGGGTTGTTTTTATAAAGAATATAACGCTCTAATTGATGAAAGAAAAAACATGAGGAAATTGCGATGACTCCGATAATTTTAAAAAAAGTTTTGATAAAATAATAAAAACATTGCGAGATTTCAATAAAGAATTATCCGGATTGAATGAAAGCACTACCGTAATATCCAAAGCATGCGATGATTTGAAATTATATCCTCTTAAGAGCGTTTTATACACGGTCCCTTTAGCTGTTATTGATATTATTGAATTTTTGGAAAAGAGTTTCGAAGAACTTATTGTTGAGTGTAGATTCTTATCTGTAAGGGATTATATGAAAAGTTCAATCAAACTAAATTTGAAGAAGCTTTAACTAAATGCAATAAAGTTAAAGAGATATACGATAAGCGAGTGATTTCACAACTAAATAAAATAAAAAATACAGGAAATCGAATAAAAGAGTTTGTATTTTTTGATAAAGAAAAGGTAAAATGTTTTGAAGAATTAATTAAGGACGTAGAATATAAATCGAGGATGATAAAAGCAATAAACGTTATCTAACAATTCTATCCGGAAACGAAAGTAACGTTTCTTTGTCTATGATAAAAGAATTGGTCATTTATTAGAAATATATAAACAGAGGCATGAAGAGGTTGTAAAATATCATCAATCACAATTTGAACCAAAACTGAGTATTGAGTGTGAAATATCTAAAGGAAAAGGACCTATTTGGGCGGAATTCGTAACAAAAGAACCAGAACACATAGTTAAATATTCTAGAGCTTATTTTGTAAAAATATTGAAAGATAAAATCCCACCACTGGAAACAAAAATGCTAAAAGAAATTCATGAAAAAACATCTATTCTGACATTTCTAATGGTTTTAAAAAACATTGAAGATGTTTGCTTGCTACACGACCAGGAACTAGAAAAGGTAGTAAAGTTACAAGACAGTGTTTGTGATAAAATATCTAGACTTCTACCTCCAATATATTTGCAAACAAAATCTAAACAGGAGGTAATGGCCTTGGTATATGAAGAAATGGCGATTGCTGAAACCTTACAGGATCAATTCTATAGCGATCTGCTGCCTATTTTAAGAAAGATACATTGAATATAACGCAACTTTGTATGAAATACTTCGGGAATACCAGGTATTAAATGTTAAGGATCGTATAAACCAATATTTTAAAGGGCAGAAACAAAAGCAGAAAAAAATCAGTTATTTTATATCGATGAAGCAAGAAATGAAACAAAAATACAAATAGAACTTGATTTGTATATAGAAAGACTTTCCCTTTTAATTCTATCAAATGATTAGAAATTATTTACCGTTAATGATTACCTGAAAAAGTATCAATCTAATAAAACAATGTTACTATTTTAAATTTTTTCTCATACTTCTCATTTGTAATTATTCTGAAAGTTTAATTATTATATTTAAAAAATGTTATTGGATGTAATGAAAAAAATACCAAGTTTATTATGAAAAGTTTTATATTGATACGAGGTTATTTTATATTTGTAGGATGATAGAAATTTTATTACAAGTTTGGCACTTATGCCTTCCCCCCCCTTGAAACTCGATAATAATTAAATAAAAATTAAATTTTTATAATATTATTAACATTATTAATATTATTAAAATATCGATTTAATGGAACATCGATCTTTAGATGAATGACACTTCGAGATTTCTTTATATATACAAATACGGAGGAAAACACAATTCTTTGGTGTCAACATATGGGTTTGTTGCGTACAAATTTAATTTGTGAATGTGGCAATGATATGAAGATCCGCAAGCGCGACGGAATTAAGACAAAAGGATTCTATTTTAGGTGCAGCGTTAAAAATTGCAGGAAAGAGAAAAGTTTAAGAACGGATCCTTTTTTAAAGGTTCCCATTTGGAACTTTCAAAAATTATGTGTCTTATTTATTTCTGGTGCATAAATTAGACAAGTAAAGCGAATTAATGATGCAGCTTGATATTGGATCTGAGTTAACAATTGTAACCTGGAAACCTTATTTGCGCGAAATTTGTGAATCCTATTTTTTGCATAACCCAATTTTGCTTGGGGGAGAAGGAGTTGTCGTTGAAATAGCGAATACATGCTCGTAAGAAGGAAATATAATCGAGGTAGGGTTGTTTCAAACCAATGGGTATTTGCAGCTTATGATGTGATTGAAAGAAAATTATTATAATACCCGTTGAAAAAAGAGAGAGAAACACGATAATACTACAAATTCGACAATATATTATACCAGGTTCAATATTAATGTCGGATTCATGGGCAGCATATGTAAATTTATTTGTTTATTGGGCTACATACATTTGAAAGTTTATCATAAGAAAAATTTCGTAGATCCAGTTACTGGTGCAAGTACAAATCATGTTGAGAGTATGTGGCAGAAAATTAAAAGTAGCCACAAAAAAATGGGATCAAATTTACAATATGGGCCCGGGTTCGAACCTCGGTGAGACAGTTTTTTTATAAAACTACAAAAAATAAATAAAAAAGCATAAATATTTAACAATGCAATACATCTATAAATGACTTCCAAAGATTTGCACCATGTCTTATTCTCCAAATAAATTCAAATAAATACATCTGCATCCTTCTTTTTATGCGCGACTGTGGGTTTATTTTACTTTTCATTCCATTCCACGTCCCTTCAATGTTATTAGTATGGAACCCGTCTAAGTTTTTAAATGATATTGTATGATTTACTCAATGATGAACGAAATTCGGAGTTTTTTGAATTCATTGCATCCCTCGCCATCCGTCTGTTATTACTATCGAACCAGAAAAAACATATTTTAAAATCAGATTGTTTAGAGTCTCACTATCTCTACGTTCTACAATAACGGCAAACGATTTCCTTTCTTCGGCTACTTCCACTCCTCCAAATACTCAGACACCTTCTACTCTGTGTCCCGATGATACTTCCTCTTATCGAATTTGCATTCGTCCAATTGTATTTTGATTCCAGACCCTCCTATTTTAACTTCTTCATTTGTAAATTCAGAAGCTATTTAAATGCGGAATAATTTGAATAGTCTGTTTATTGTTTTGGAGGAATGTCCTGTCATTGTTAGTGCAGATTTAATTGAAATTTCAGATATAAACAAGTACATTAAAAAAAAATAAAATCTTTTATCAACATTTTAATGTTGTATAACACCGAGCTTTTACGTGTAGTATATTTTTTCCGGTGTGTTTTTTTTCTGCAGCGATAACGGAATCTGTCAAGGTAGGTTACAGAGTTACCGTCTTCCGGACATACTGCTACGAGTTGTACAATTTCCCCTTGATATGCAAAATCAGTAACCAAATGGATTAGTGACTTTAGTTTTTGATCATTGGTTGAATTTTTGATTTTCATTTTTTGTAGTTTTAAAAAAAAAACGTTCTCACCGAGGTTCGAACCGGGGCCTATATTGTAAATTATAACCAAAAAAAGATATGGCACACACAGATCAGTGTTGGTATCATATACTATTGATTTTATGTGACGTACACAATTCAAAAACTCATTCGAAAAAATAATTGATAATATTAAAATTGTTTATGTTTTTTAAACTTATAAATACGACAAGAGATCTAGAATGTTAATATCATTTTATAAATGATTTAACTTTTATTTAATTTTTATTTAATAATATTTAATTTTTATTTACTATTCAATTACTTTTTATTTAATTTTTTAATTAATTATTATTGAGTTTCGAGAGGGAGGGAAAGGGCATAAGTGTCACAAATTTTACTTAGATGTAGATCTTGTAATGAATTTCTTTTAGTTGATTAATTCTAAGGAAATAATAAACAAGTTAGATTAACAAACAATACGTTACTTTTTCGGAATTTCCCCTGGATAATTAATTTAAACTGTAATTAAAAATAATATTTTAAGTTTTACAAATTTTAATATAACTATATTTTTAATTTACCCAATGAATATTTTCGAACTTTTAATCTTAACAAACAATGATACGTCAACTTTGGCCTTTTGCCAAAACAACGGTCTTATACCGACAGAAAAACGCTGCTTAGTTTGCAGCAGGTTAATATCAGTTGTTAGGTCAAATAAAATAATATTTCCTTTCGTTGGCGTTGGGTCGCTCATGTAGAGTGGAAACTAGTATTTAAAAGATACATTTTTTGAAAATTCAAATTTGCCAGTAAACGAAATAATATATTTTATTTATTTTTGGGCACAAGATGAATGTAGTGTCAAAAAAAAACATGAATTAAAGTGGCAATCTGAAGCGATTGTCATATGTGCGTGAAATTTGCGGCTTGAAAATAGAATTGACGAGCACACAAATTGGGGGGATTGGACACACTGTTCAGATTGATGAAGCTCCATTTGTAAGAGTAAAATATAATAGGGGACGATCAACAATACAGCAATGGGCTTTTGCAGGCATCGATGATGAAACAAAAGAATGTTTTATTGTTTTTGTTGATAGAAAAGACGCAAACACACCTTTGCCAATTATTCGAAATAAAATTGCTCCTGGCACCACTATAGTTAGTGATCTACGGCGTGCTTATAATACTATAGGTAATTTTGATTATGTTCATTTAATTGTTAACCATTCGGTAAATTTTGTGGACCGCTAACACGTGCACATACGAACAGGGTGAGAATTTGTGGATGAGAGCTAAAAGAAGAAATAAGAAGAAATGTGGTACTAGCAAAGATTTATTGGATACTTACTTTCAAGAGGTCATGTGGAGGAGTAAATACAATACTATATGTTTGAATGCATGTTAAGTGATATACGATTGTTCTATCCTAATTGACGTTTAAGTATTATGAATTAAATTTAAATTTAATCTATTTTTTAATTACAATTTAAAATTAATTATCCGGGGGGGGGGGAATTCCGAAAAAAGACCACCAAAACTATGATATTATCATTTTAAAAAATGTTATATCTAAAATGTTTGGTATACCTCTCATATATGCGCCCCATCCTTACGTGTTTGATTCTCGAAGCAGTTTTCTTTATAAAAAATTTAATTAAGTTGTAAAATAAGTCGGATATAGACGGTTTTTGGCTCTTGTTCCTTTTCCCCCCACCAAAAAATAATTAATTAAATAAATAAATAATTATTAAATTAAATTATTAAACTATTATAACTGTTTATATTAGTAGCAAACCCTTATAATAGTTTAATAATTTAATTTAATAACTATTTATTTATTTAATTAATTATTTTTTGGTGGGGGGAAAAGGAACAAGTACCCGGTTTTTTTCCCCTAACAATATTTTATATAAATTGGATGTTAAATTAAATTAAAGTAAAAGAATTCATAATTTAATAATCTCAAACACACTGTTGAAGTCACGACCTGAAATATTATTCTTCCACATCCATTCGCTTAAAAAATCAGGTAAATTATCAATGAACATTCCCATCATGTTTTTAATTCTTTTTTGAGTTTGCCCCATAAAGACTCAATATTTTGAGTGTGAACTCCGTTTATTGGATTAACAAAATTCAAAGTGTGATTTACTGTTGAATGCACGAAAATTTCATTGTTAAATGTACGATATGCTTGCCATTCATCGCTATAAATTATACCTTTTGGTCTACAAACTCGTTTTATTATTGGTATCAAGGTTGCTGCAGCCCTGTTTGGTACAACAGAAACATAATATTTTGTTTTGATGGCGAAGTTGAAATATCAACAATGCCAAACACCCATCTTGGATCTTTTATATACCTTAATACATGTTTTTTTTGTTTTATTTTAATATTGATTCATCAATTTGACAAATCATACCCTCACCTCCTAAAATCACAGAATATAATTAAAAAAAAAATATTTTTTTTCTCACTTTGTTGTAAATATTTGTTATAGTTTCACGGTTATCTTAAATTCAATATCAAGATTTATTTAAAGAATATTTGTAAATTACTTATATAAAATAGAAATAATAATTTTTAGGTCAATATTTAAATCTTCAAAGAAACTATTTTTTCTTATATTTACGTATTTTTTAAAATAAACACATTTTGTTGTATAACAACGAAAAGTAAAACGACTCTCATAATAACACATTTTCTTCTAAGATATTCGATGAGTAATTCTTTCTGGTGAAATATTGGTACTATTTCATTCTCATAATTTAATGCCATGGTTTATTTAAATTTTTTTTATTATAAATAAATTATGCCGATTATTTTCCCCCCGGAGGAAAACCCGACTAGATCCACATTTCTTCCAAGTATCTAGAATGTTCGACATATATTGTTCAAACAAATAACCCCTTGTTCGTCTATAGCTTTGGTATTGAGATGGTCGTACTCATAACAAAAGGAATGGAGTTTATATATATAATAAAAGTGGTTCGTTGAACAATGCCTATATAAACAACTGCTGTTCCACATAATTAACAGTATTTTATAATTATGTATATATATAATTGATTACCAGTCAAAGTACAGTCATTGTCTTATGCGTTTGAGTGGCTATTATATTTTTTAAAATATATATATAAATTTAGAAAATAATAGAAATAATAATTGAATTAAACCTTTTACATTTAAAAATAGTCTTCACGCAAACTTTTCTCTTTTTACGGTATCAAACGGTTTCAAACATCGATTTTGCAGTAGGTGTATTTTATACATCCTGGAATACTTTCTCTTTCTACAGTATTTCCGTTCCATCAACTTTATTGTTGACTTATCCCGAATTCTTACAATCTTGGATGGTTAACGAAATGATAGTCAAATCGGTAATTCTTTCCGATTTTACATATACTTTTCACCCATCTGTGAGTACATATGGACTAATTTTACAACAACTACTTACTAATTCGTTTAAGACAGTGGTTCTCAACCTTTTTTAATCCGCAGAACCTTTTTATTATAAAAAAAGTCGCGGAATCTCCATAAAAATTCTAATAAAAATAGAAATTTCTTCTATTCTTGCAATTAAAGTAAAATTATTATTGAATTTAGATGCAATACGGATAAAAAAAAATTTTTATTAATGTGATGTTTGAGCTTGTTTACTCTTACATATATCTGATATATTATGCCTAACCTTCGAAAGAGCAACTCTTAATTCTGCATCAATATCTAATAATTTCCCCTTTTTTTAGTTTTTAAATTTGTCGAGGTCGAAAATCCCAACTCACAAAAATACGAAGTAGAAAACTGCAATAATATTTTAATTGCTTTTAAAGAAATATGGAAATAGTTCTTTTGTGCATAAATCCAAAATTCTCCTAATGAAACTTCCAGAAACTTAATTTTCATAACACTATCCGCTATTAATGTAACTAAATCTTCTTCTTCTTCTTTAAGAGTAAAATCATTTTCAAAAGAATTATTATTAATTAAAAAAGGATTTAAAATCCAATTATACATATTTAAATCTATCGATGGAAAATAAAATTCGAGTTTGTCTTTTAAAAAATCAAAATGCTCACATATTTCGGAAAGAATTTCATTATTATACATTTCGTTTTTAAATGCTGGAAACATATCAAAATTTTTTTTTTAATAATTCTACGTTTCCACAAAATTATTTTGTTTATGAACGAAATAATTTTATCTGTTGAAGTTATAATATTTTCATTTTTCCCCTGCAGTTTCGAGTAAATTACATTTAAATAACTAAATATATCAGATAAAAAAGATAATCAAATACACCAAAATTTATCTTCAAGGCTAAAAACAAAATCAATTTTTTTCCATATTAAAAATAATAATTAATTCTTCCTTAAATTCTATAAATTTACTTAAAACCTTTCCGCGGGAAAGCCATCCTATTTCCGTGTATAGCCACAAACATTTATGTTCTGCTTCCATCGCAATGCACAACCGTTTAAAAATTCTTACTTTTAAAGGCCTGGATTTAATATAATTAACCATAGTATCTACTTGATTAAAAACCCTGTTTAAATTATTTGGAAAAAATTTTGAAGCAAGTGATTCTCTATGGAAAAAATAGTGATTAACTATTAAATCTATATTTTTATTTTTGCTATTGTTGCAAATCCTTTTATAATACCTTGCATGGCTGGGGCACCATCTGTACAAATCCCAACACAATTTTTCCACTTCATCCTCATTTTTGATAAATATGAAATGATAGCCTGAAAAATATTTTCCCCCGTTGTCCTTTCTTTTAACTCCAAACAACACAAAACTGGTTAATTATTTCGTTTCCATCTAAAAATCTGATGTAAGTAATTAGTTGTGCCATTGATGTGACATCAACTGATTCATCAGTCTGAAGACAAAAACACTGGTTATCTAATTTATTAATTATAATATCTTCAATATTTCTTGACATCTGAACAATTCTTCTTTTTATTGTGTCCTTTGATAAAGATATTTTATTTACTTCTATTTTTTTCTTTTCCGCCAAACATAATTTTTACAATTTCTGAACAGGCAGGTTGAATTAAGGTTTCTGCGATACTGTGTGGCTTTAGTTTTAACGCAATCATTTCGGCAACTTTAAAAGAAACAAAAAGGTCATTGTCAGAAACGCTGATAAAAGATAATAAATTTTCCGATTGAATTTTTTGTGCTTTTATAATTCTCTGAAAATAGTCTCTGCCTTTATCTTTTAAAATGTAATGTTTTGTATTTAAAGGTCTTGATAATTTTGCGGGTGCCATTGCACTATTTGATAATTTATCTCCACAAATAATACATACGGGGATTTGATATTGTGCATCATCCGACCAAGTAAACCCGTAATTCAAATAACTATCTAAATATTTTCTTATCTTATTGTTACTTGTGCTTTTGGATGTGTTGTTTTTAGCAGGTAGATCTTCTTCATTATCTTTAGTTGGTTTAAATTTAGACATGGGTGTATATTTTTTTTTGAAGTTAAAATAAAATTTTTATAAAATTAAAAAAAATATTTAATTTGCGAAACCTAAAAAAATTATGCCGGAACCAAAAGGTTCCGCGGAACCCATACTGAGAACCATGATTTAAGGTTTCCGCTTAAATATTTTCATGATCCAAGCAAAAAAATACATATTTTTATCTTCGTCACCAAAAAACCTTTCCTCCCTCTAACAAGGTGGCCCTGTTATACAGTTACTTTCATCTAGTTTTACTTTAAATCTCGGGCTTTAATTTTCTTTTAGAGTTTTCTAAATATTCCTCTCTTGTCCCAACAATCAAGAATTCTTGATGGTCTGTATTGAATGCACAATAACCATTGCACTTGTAATATGTGGTGTTTTCACTCACATACACAAATAAGTGATATGTAAAAATTATCAAAATGAAATCCTGCGTTATCTAAATATTATTTCGGATAATTGGCAAAATCATTTTATTCGATTATTCTTACATCATTTGCAAAAAAAGGCGCCCACATTCCTCACAGAGCATTGTCTAAAATCAATCTTGCAACAACTACCATCGTGTTGTGTTTAATTGCTAATTTTGTGGACAAACCTCCATAATCAAAAGATTTTAACTCTCTTTATCGGCGGAATAATGCTATTAAATTTGCTTAATTTATACTTTTTTTTTTAAAATACTAATAAGGCAACTGTAATCTGGGCATATAGACAGACCTGATCACACGTGTCTTACATATCAACAATAATTATCAAGATATCTACAACTTAGGAAGTTACTGTTACATTTGAATCGAAATCTTCCAAACACATGAATGTCCTTTTGAGGATCTTGCCTAAATTCACCTAATGTAATTATTTAAAACTTACCCGAAATTAAGGATAAAAAAATGTATTTGTAAACAATCAAACGAGAAGAATATTTAAAAGAAAACTGTTTGATTCAATAATATAAAAATGTATTTTAAAAAAATATTTTTTTGAATTAGATGTGAAATAAAATTGTTTATAATTTATTGAAACCAATATTTTTTCTGAATATACATTTTTTGTTATATTCTTTTTAAAATTAAAATTCATATTGCAAACCTCTCCTCCAAAAAGTTGTTTAGCTGCTTATCAAAAAAATATTTGCTAAATTTTTAAGAAGGTCAATTTGGCGCAAAATGTGATATAAAGTATGCACAAACAAAATAGATGGTATTAGACGTTATAATTCATGCTTAGAAGTCTCTCCTTCATACATATTTTGATCCAAATTTAGAATGAATATAAACTATAATCCAGCTTTCTATTTTTATTGTTTATGGATATTTTAATAGAATCTCGTACAGAAAATCCAAGGTTAGCCAATTTCTTGTATTTTATTACGTACAATATTTATAAAAACCTGTCCATCTTAATTAAAAGGATAATAATCTTGTATTTGTTTAATAAAAGAGATTGTGAATCTAAAATAATAAAGAAGATGTACAATATTAGTATGTAGTTATCATATACTAAAAATATTTATTAAAAGTTAAAACTTTACCCCAATGAGGCATTGTTTTGTATTTTGCATGTTGATATTATCATCACCCGTCGTGCAAGAAGATACAAATGAAATATTACACAATGAAAATTGTGGTTTGAACGTATTGTTAAGATTTTTCGATCATGATATATATTTTTTAACTAAGAAAGAGAAATTAACTTCCTGGAGTAATTTTTGGGAATCAATGCTTGATGAGAATTGTTGCTCTAATGACGTTTCAGCAACCAATGAAATTAGTAATTTTAAGTATCTTGATTTAGTTGCATATAATAATATTTGGTTATCAGAATTTGAATTCGAAGAGAAATACTTCCTCAGTTTACATTTATTAAGACATACTTTTCAATCTAACGTTACAGAGCTGCGCTCCCGTGTTACAGTCACGAACACGATTTTTAAAACTCTGAAAATATAAATCTAAATTTCTTTTTAGAATTAAATATACATCTTAAATACTTTGAAACAGCCAACGATTTGTCTGTATATATAAATCCATTCTTTTCAACGATACAAGAATATTTTTATTGTAACCATTTCTCAATAAAAAAGGATTCTTATTCGAGCGCATTTCTATTTCATCTGATTGAAAATATAAAAATTGAAAAGGAATATTTGTTTAATGAAATTGTTTTAAAAAGTAGGAACACGTTTTTTTACCGAAATTTTATAGATAAACAACTCAAAGAGAGAACTTTGTTTTGTTTTAATGATAAAAGTATTTGTGTTCTAAACAAAAACCTTGAAAACGGAACTCTCATTTTTTTAACTCTATTGGTAAACCACAAAAAGGAGCATTGGTGTTTAGACATTTCTTTGATATTGAATATTAAGGAAAGTTATAAGGTCAAGCCAAATGATTTTTTCGAAAGTTTTTTAAATTCATTTACAGGTAAAGATGTTTTAAAACAAAAGATAGTATTAAAAGGATTTGAGGCGCAATATAAAGACGAACTTGAACAAAATCACGTTGATATAATCGTGTATATATTATCAATGTTGATTAATTGTAATAAACAATCCTGTATTGATAGTTGTTTGTTGGAATCACTTTATTTAGCATATAATACAAACAGCAACAACAATATAACCTTTGTTTTAGAGGGAACATTGGTTTTGAATTCATATACACTTAATAGAATTTTAAACTGTTTTAGTACCTCGTTAAGATCGAATTTACCGACATATCAAAACATCTTCATGGTATTTTCTTATGTATATAATATTCTAAAAAATGATTTAAACTTCGATAATATTAAAGAACTTAGACTATCTTCAAAAAGGCTAATTTTAATCAAAAGTAACAATGGAATACAATTTTCAAAATTAAATTACTCTTCTAGAGAGCGTTTTTTGTTAAGCGTTTTACTACTTGAGAATATTGATACATTAAAAGTCCCAATAGGTTATATAGGCATTGCATTGAAAAAAGCTCTATCTGAAAACGTGATGGTCATGAAAGGTCCCAAGTTTTTGTATTTAGACTGTTGTCATCATTCGGGTGAAGAATTCTGTCTGGTATGTTTTACTCACATTAGTTCTTGTGATTGTCGTTTGATTGAATATTTATTAAAAAAATTAACAAATATTAAAGCTATTGAGTTCCAGAGTCTAACGTCGCAGTTCATAGGGAAGTGTTTTAGTTTACCTATCCAAGACCCGCGAAGATTAATTAGAGAACGTAAAAAATTTGTGTGCGTTCACAGAAATTTAGCTGATGCGTCTGATATTTCATCTATATTTACACATAATTTTGAAAAATTAAAAAATGTTGAGGTTTTGTCTGATTTCTATTCTTTTACTGTCAATAGTAAAAGATTCGATTCAGATATTAGAAGTTTAAGCTATAGCGCTATTTATAATTTGGAAATAAATTCGAACACATTAAAGAAATTAAAAAAAGTAAAAATTTCAATGATAAAAGAACAAGCTCAAGAATACGAGCTTATGATTTTTTTTGAAAATTTACCAAATAAATTTGATATTGATAGTCTGTATTTTTGTTGTAGTAAACTCAAAAACATCTATTGGCTATGGATATTTAATACAAGGAAATACAAAAATTTAAGTTTATAAATACTGAGACCCCTTTTTCTCGATATAACATCTGGTTTAGATAAGTATGGTTTTAATCGTTCTAAAAATGTTAAAAAATGCAAAGTTTTAAATCTTACAAGTTTTTTATTGAAGGGAGAACAATTAGAGCGACTAATTTCCCATATTGAGGATGTTGATTTCCTAATTTTATCAAAGAATATAATATATTCTTATGGTTCGTTACAACAGTTGCAAGCTAAATACAAAAATGCTGTTATTAAATTTATCTGAACCAAAAAAAATAATTAAAATATTTGTAATATTATTTATAGGTTTCACAATTTTAACCATTTATTTAGTTTTACAGTAAAGACTAAACTACCCAAGCTTTGAAATACTGTTTCAGATCACGAGGGGTCATTGTAAATATTCAAAGTATGAGGTTTTCGCGTTCTTAACAAACAGTTAAGGTGGCCATTTGCACTAAAAATATGCTTCTGCTTTGAAAAAATTAAACAAATCATGACGGCAAATTTGTTTTTTGTAGGATTTATTATAAAAATTTGAAAACTTCAATTTCTTATTGAAGGAGTAAAAGAAAAACCTATAACAAATGCAAACAGGGTTTATTCATATTTGTTGGATAAAATATTCGCGGTGTCGCCAGATTATAAAATACCAAGTATTTAGGTTTTTTATTATTGTTATAAAATAATTTTGACTGTATGTTTCCATGTTTTTTTTGAGTAGACAAAATTTAATTTAAAAAAAATCGCTTGTTTGTTTACTACAATGTTATGATATCCCAAATCTTTCAACTACCTGTAATCTAGCTTGATATTTATAATTTTAAAAGTCGCCATAAAGTTTATATTACCAAAAAAAAGAAATTGTAGAAAAAATCATAGCTTTCAAAAAGTAAACAGTTACCAAAAGTACTAAAATTTGAAATCACATTTTTGTGTATGACGAACTAAACCATCACTTATAACGATTCAAAAAATAAAAGCAAGATCGAAATATAATTGTTTTAAAGGTATTTCATGAATAACAAATGGACCAATTCCGTTTTAACAACATCCAACGAACATATATGCATCCAAGATATGTTTTTTTATATGGCTAGAAACTGATTTCTGAAGAGTGAATATAACCGAGACACCATGCTCATGAACAAGGGCGATCGATGTTATAGAAATACCAAAGAAAAAATAATTTCTTTAGAAGTGGAAATAGAGCACAACGAAACGATTTATGTTACAATAGTCTGTGATCATTTTTTGTGGCTTGTGGCAGCGTAGTACTGTGTATTTAGACACAATAGGAAGGTGTCATAAAGAAACGGTTGTTTTGTTGATTTAAATCAAGTAAAAGAAATATGGTAGGCTTGAAATGACAATCTCTGTAGAATGCGAGTTTAAAATAAAATAATTTTAATAGCCCCCATTTTATGTTTAGAGAAACAGCCAAAATGAAATTATTTGTCAACATTTTCGTTATTTATTGAATTAATGAAATTTACCTATCTATTATACTCTTTTTAAAAAAATATGTGCCAAAACCACAAAAAATAAAAGTATTGGCTGTAATGCAAACATTATCAGTGTTTTGCCCATACAGTGACAACTAAAGTGAAAACACACCCACTCAAAATATTTATTAGCAAGCTAATCATGATCTTATTGTTAAAACTAAACATATTTCTATGGTACCGTAGTTTGAATAATTAATGCAATCATCATGAAAAGATGTGCTAGCTTTATGAATTTGCTTTCAAATAGCAACCGATACGCACAAAGACAAAATATTAAATTAACATAATATCTTGAAAAGGAGAGGAATAGTGATACCCACAAACAATCTAGCTTTATTTAAAACATTTTATGATTTGTTTTAACGCTAACGAGAATGTTAGTAAGACTACTTTATATTATTAAAGACTGAAATTATTGTTTATATTTTCCCAATGGTTTATAAGATTTTTATCTCAAAGAAATGTATATCAGTGTACGTAGGTTCCTACTATATGACCCTCGGGTTCGAACCCTCATAATACTTTCATTTTTTTATAAAATTTTAAAAATAAATTAAACACATAACCCATGCTAACACACCGAGA